>JAUYWG010000011.1:871779-884250 GCA_034779775.1 Enteromius afrohamiltoni
AAAAAAGATAATTTTTAACAGGTTGAAGCAAAATATATAAAGCCTAGTGCATCTTGTTAATGTCTCCTATTAAAGTTTTATACATAACTTTGTTAATTTATAATTATAATTGTTGATTCATAAATATGTATACCATTTTGACATTATTTGCATATTTTTATTGAATTGAAAAAATTGAAAAATGCATTAATTAATGGAGGTACAGTAAATAATTGAATATATACGTCTAAATGTACAAATATACAAAAATGACTTAATGTAGTTTTCACCCCCACATGCATAATTGCTTAAAAAACAAAAAAAAATTAAATTGCTTTCATTAGTAAATGCAAAAGAGGGAATTGACTGACCTATCGTGTCTAATAAACTCTACGTCGTGGCCTTGATGACACTTCTTGATGCAGTTCACACAGATGGCGTTGCGGTCTGTGGTGTTACAGGTGTGACACCTGCGCAGAGAAACAGGCGTGAGAAGGCAGCCGCTTTCCCATCTTACTGAGATTTCAGAAGTGTTCTCAGGAGGAGCGTTACCTGTAAAAATCGTGCATTGGATAGCTGGTGTAACTGGAAATCTTGTACAGGCACTGACCTCTGCTCACGGCTTTCTCTATGGCATCCTGATTGTTCATGATTTTGTTGTCTGAAGAAGATTAAAGAGAATAATGTTCATCTGAAGTCCACTGGATCATGCAGTGAGTGAAATGAGGCCGATGTTTTCTCCTTACCTTTCATCGTGACGTTGACGCCAGACGCGAGAAACAATCCACCGAAACGGTTGTTGAAAATCTGATTGCCTTCTAATGTCGCTGTGGCATGATTTGTGATCTCAATACCTGCAACAGATGAAGCTTAACAATTATACATCTATAATGAATATTTAGTGTGCACCTCATATCTGCGATTCTATTAAAAAGTCAAGTTTTATACAGTTTAAAGAGCTGATGAAAGGAAGATACGCACCAGCAGCAAACCCGTCAAATATCCTGTTCTTGCGCAGCACAGGGTGACTGTTTGTACTGATGAGGACTCCTGCCTGAGCGTTCCTGAAGATATCGTTCTCCTCCAGCAGCCCTACAGCAAAAAACACCTCATCGTGAAGCTGAAGCACTCAGAACAGAGATCACATGAGCAGAGGAGCATCACCTCGTCCTCCGTTGAAGATACAGATTCCTCCGTCCCGTCCGTCATGGATCTTGTTCCTGCGGAGCGTGGGGTTGCTGTCGGTCTTGATCCAAACCCCAGCCATGGCGTTATCAAAGATCTCGTTATCTTCAATAAAGCCTAAACCTGAGGACAGACATGGCTTATTTATCTGATCAAAATATAGAAGCATCAAGTAAGACGTCAAAAACAATAAAGGAAATATTACCTGAATTGTAAACAAGAATTCCTCCGTTCTGTCCACCCCAGATCTTATTTCGCCTAATTTTGGGATTGCTGCCAGTTCTACATGAAGAATGCAAACAAATACAAGTTTTAGGTCACTACTTTTTTTTTTTTTTTTACAAAGTCGTGTCATAACTTCTCAAGTCTGCGGCTGTTGATTATGATGAAACTCATAATCACGATTATTTAATACGGCTACTCACAGACTTAGAAACATCATGAATTTGAATGTGCAAAATAAACAAGTCAGTCATATAATATGCAATAATAATAATAATACCTAATAATCATGCACATTTTAATTAAATATTAAGAATTTAAATATAAAAAAAAAATGCCAGAACACTTTTGTATCAAACTTTTAAAATAAACTTGTCTTTTTAAAAGTGGATTTCCTTAATATATAAAATTTCATGTAAAACAAATAAAATAATAATAAAAAAAAAAAAACACATGCATGTATACATTTCAGAAAGTGTTGGGTTTATATATTAAATATATTTATAGCTGATATCATTTAATATAAATTTAAACATGTAAATAATTTCCAAATTTACACTACATATATACACACACACATACACAATTAACAACAGTACACCTATTATGCAAACAAAACCTTTTTTTTACGCAATTAATTGTTTGTTTGCACTAGTTAATATAAAACAAGTTAAAAAAACTATACAAACAACTGTTAAAAATAAATAAATAAATGCTAACTAAATTAATTAGATAAAAAAATTAAAGGCTACGTTGTGCACTTCTACAATTACTGAACAGGTGCAATAAGACTTTAAAAAAAGCATCATAGGGAAATGGAACATAGCACAATATTTATTCTGATTATCTTTAAAACTGAAAATAAAACAGAAGTATCGCCCAGCCCTACATCATAATGATTGTTAAGTCTCTTAAAGCTGAAAATCACAAAACAGCACCGCCACTGACCTGATCTGAACCCCAGAGTACATGTGGTTATAGATGTCGTTGTCTTCTAGCACTCCATGACCGTTATCATAGAAATAAACGCCCACCTGTGGACAAAAACAAATGTACTAAATCACCACAAGAGAGAGGCTTTAGATCTCGATTTTATTCAGATCCTCACAACAAAAAGTGTGTTCTTTTTTTTTGATCAGGTCTCACACCTGTTTTCCACTGTGTATCCTGTTTCTGCGCAGGACAGGTGTGCTGCCCGTGGTCACCCACACACCGGCCAGCGTGTTACTGTACACCTCGTTCTCCTCGATCACTCCCTGACCCTTCTCATGCTGCAACAGACCACAGACAGACGGGACAATCAGTCCAGAGCCATGCTTTACTAAGCAATCCAACTCACTCGGAACAGGGCTGGGAATTAACATGGGCTTGGGGCAAGATACAATCACACTAAATCATTTATAACCACTACGGTTAACATGATCATATACAGTAAACTGCAGAAATTACACATTCATATGTAAATATCATATATAGAGTTTTTTTTTATTGTAATATAAAAAGACGACAAATGCATACATTAATATTGACAAAATATATAAAATTAATAAACAGTTATTTAATTTAATATATTATAATTATTATTATAATATATTATATTTGTTTATTGAAATTCATTTAAAAACTGAAAATACAATAAAAATAAATATAAAGATAATTTATGTTGTATGGCACAACCAACTGAAACTGCTCACAGGAGTGGGTAAACTTGCACTGAAGTCAATGTTTGCTTTAATAATGGGAAACATCCTTTGAAAAAAATTAATAAAACAATCATTTTTTAAATACCCGTGAAGTCCTGTTTTTTATCAATCCATTAAAAAAGCTATAAATATATATATTGTCGACAAAAGACAACAAAGATTCTTTTTAAAGGTAATTGTAAAAACTGCTCTTGCAAAAAGTAAATGCCTCCTTTAAAATTGATGGGAAAGGAAAAGTTCACGCAAAAATCAACAGTTAATCATCAGTTTTGGTCACCATTGACTTCCATAGTAGGAAAAAAAGGCAAGGATGACCCAAAATAATGTCGATGGCTACCAGCAGCTGTTTGGTTGCCAACATTTTTCAAAATATCTTCAACAAATCAAAAGAACTGAAACAGGTTTGGAACAACTGAAAAGGAAAGCAAATGATGACAGAGTTCACCCAAAATTAAAAATATCTTTAATTTCTGACCCTGTACGTCAAAAAAGCTGGTAGGTGTTCGCTCACCACATAAATGCCTCCATGCTGTCCGTCGTGGATCTTGTTGTGCCGGACGATCGGGCAGCTGTTGGTCCGGATCTGGATTCCAGCTAAAGCGTTGCCATAGATGTCGTTCCCTTCGATGAGACCTCGGCCGTCGCCGAATATGTAAACACCACCCTGGTTGCCATTGAATATGGCGTTACCCCTAACATTGATCAGAAGAGGGGTTACAAAAGAGCATAAACAGTGTAACTGTACAGAAAGGGCAGTATGATATGATCAGACGTGTGTTTATTGAGGGGTCTCACACCTGATCGTGGGGTCACTGTTTGAGGTAATCCACACGCCTGCAAAGTTGTTTGCATAGATTTTGTTCTCGATGAACTGGCCTCTGCCCTTCTCGTGCACGTAGATGCCACCCGTCTGCCCGTGATGGATCTCACAGCGCACTACCGTAGGGTTAGCATACGCCTTCACCTCGAAACCTGCTATCCTGTTCCTGTGGATGCTGCAGCTTTCAAAGTAGCCCTGCAGAGGGAGCCAGAGAGTCACCAAACACATTTCAAAGTCTGGATCTGAAAAATAACTAAAACTTAAAAATAAATAAATAATAATAATAATAAGCAATATTTCAGTTCACTGCCAAAAACTGATTAAAACGAAAACTGAAAATAAATAAATAAATAAAACACTTCAGTATACAAATAATACTAAAACAACAGAAAAAATATAGTCAATATAAAATAAAACTAATTCTGAATGGAAAACTTCAAATTAAAAAATGAGATTGTGGTGATTGTGGTGTGCGGAGACGGAGAGGTCTGTACCATGCCGTGGTCAAACGTGAACACCCCCACGTCTCTGCCGTGATGGATGTGATTCCTTCTGATGATGGGGTTGCCATGGTTTTTCACCCAGATCCCCGCTAGAGCATTATTGGAGATCTCATTGTCTTCATAAATGCCCTGCAGTGCAAACGAACAGAGCAAGCGCTGAGCAATCATGATTCATCTGCCACTGAAACCAGTCTGAGGGTGTATCCAGACATATTACCTGCGCGTGGTCTGTGATATAGAGCCCCACGTTCTCACAGTCACTGATGTTACAGTGTTTGATGGTGGGTGATGCTCCCTGGCCACTCACACACACTGCAGAGCCCACTGCAGAAAACAACACGGTCAGCATCACACACAAAATTCTATTCAAAATCTCGAAATATTCTCGATTTCCGGTCATATGCACGAAGGGCAAATTACACATTTAGTTAGAAAAAAACAAAAAAAGCAGGACAATGGTGTGAATGTTGTTTTGTGTTTCCTGGTTTAATTCAACCAATTAGTTGTATTCAAAAATTAATTAATAGTCACTATTCTAAAGTATTACAAAAAATGCTTTAAAAAAAAAAAAAAAAAAAAGCTACACAGAGGTTAATTTTTTATTATTGCATTCTGCTGTATGATTGTATAAATCCAGAAACACTCAAACACACTCATACAGACAGCCCTACTTTTGATTTATTTATTCAAAATTGTTCTAAATATTTAGAATTCTGTAATTTGTTACAAAGCAAAAGAGTAAAATTAAAACTTGAATGCATATGCAAGTCGCTCTGGATAAAAGCATCTGTTAAATGTAAAATGTTACATTCTACATTATGCAGTAAATTCTAAATACAAATACAGTAAAATTTTACAGTAAAATCCCTAACCACATGTGTGAGCAACAGTAAGGATGACGATTGACTTCTGAACTTGCTATTGAGTACTACAACAGATAATAACAGTTTCGGGAGGAGCGCTGGACGAATTAATCGCGGCTGGCATCGCAATATCTAATCAATCAAATCCTTCCTTCCCACTATAAATAAACCCGCTTCCCCTACATTCGCACAACTCCTCCTCTCCCCATCTCCTCCTTAGCTCCACGCCATTCCTCCAGCTGGACACCGAAACACTAAACCTCGCTAGGGTTCAAACCGCCAGGGTTCGGAGTCTACCGATTCTCCCGGCTCGCTCCCCGGACAGCACGCCAAATTTGCTTTTACTCATTAATGAGGAAGCGTGACCTCGTGAAACATGCAATATACGAATGAGTGAAAACCAACACATCTAAAGGAAAAAGAAAGCAGCTGGTCACCTGTGCATGTACTGCGGATGATGCAGTGGTCAATGATGGGACTGCAGTTGACTGTGATCTCCAGACAGTGATGAGCGTTGTGATGTTGAGCCGATTTGTCATCAGGATTGAACTGCAATAGAAACCCATTATATACATCATACCTAAAAACTGTTGCAATAATTCCTGTTCATGAAAGAATGCATTCAGGAATTTCATTTTAGGTGACCTTTTCCTTTAACCTTTTTGGCATATGAAGAAACTCACCTTTATTGTCATATATCCTACATAAGCGTCCTCTGACCCCTCCATGAACACAAACGTTGAATCTCTAGTGTTCTCGATGATGACTTTATCCGCTACTTTCCCCGGAGCTGCAAAAGCATATGTACGATTAATATTTAAGCTTTACAGGAGAAAGTCTCTACAGCCAAAAGAAAACATTCAACATTCAGTTTCGGGTCTGCTCAAAATGGACAAAAACATTTATAATGTTACAAAAGATTTTCATATAAGTGCTTTTCCTTTGAATTTTCTATTCATTAAAAAAATCCTTCATTTTATCCAGACAAATATGACAATTGTTTTCAACACTGATAAAGATAAATAATTTTTCAGCATTTTTAAATATTTATGAATGATAATGTGACACTGAAGACTGGAGTAATGATGCTGAAAAATCATCTTTGATCACAGCAATAAATAATATTTCACAATACATTACAATAGAAAAGTTATTTAAAATCTTAATATTTCACATATGTGTGAAAAAAAAAAAAAAATATATATATATATATATATGTGTGTGTGTGTGTGTGTCTGTGTGTGTGTGTGTGTACACAGCATATATTTACATGCATATATTTATATTCATGTTCATATAATATCATGCATAAATATATTTAACATATAACCAAACATTTTTCCTAAGCATATAATGCATGTATGCATTTATAAAAACATATATACACATAATAAATATACACAATACACACAAATATACTATGTAAACAAAAACTTTGGTTTTGGATGCAATTAATCACGATTAATCGTTTGACAGCACTAAACAATACATAAATATAGTACCATTCAAAGGTTTGGGGTTGGTATTTATGTAAGTATTGATATGGTTCTCATATGCGTACTCATACCAGCGCCAATCATCGTTATAGGCGACTCGATGTAGATCCATTCGTCTGTGTAGATCCCAGAATGGACAAATATCAAACCGTCAAAATGCGCTTCCTGAACTCCTCCCAGAGCGTCTTCAATGGTGTCATAATACTGAGGAAGTGAAAGAAAAGATTCCAAATCATATCACTGCATCTCTGCATTAAACCCCCCTTAAATTGCATGAAGTTCAATTCTATCCAGACATTAAATTATCATACAGTCTAGGAAAAGTTTTTAATGGGCAATCAATCAAAAACAGTATTTATTACATTTTTAAATTCTACTTGTCATTATTGTTATGAAATGCATGAAACATACAAGCCATTTCTGTTTTGTAATTAATGAACAAGGAATATAATGCATCAATACATCATCAAGGATGATCTTACCAGCATGTTTTCTCGTCCCTTATATCTGGCCGGGTTGCTGTAGAAATGTTCTGCGAAGCCTGGCTTCACGTGAGCTCCTTTATACTGCAATAACAAAAGTCAGAGATCCATCAGTCTGTGTTCCTTCAGAAATATCACTGATGATTACGGACACGACGAGAGCTTCCTAATTATCACACACACACATCTGTCTTCTTTCGTATTCAGGGGAAAAAGACTAAATCTCTCATTCTTGGATGTGCATTGTTTTACTATTAAACTGACAATAACACTTGCAGTCAAACGAGAAAAACTAAAACAGCCAATTTAATACCAAAAGGCCAGAGAGAGCAAGTTAAATGGACAGTTAATACCAAATATGACCGTTTTCACCCCAAAACCTATTAGAAATGAATGAGAGGAACAGTACCAGTTGCTGAAAGCTCTCCTTCCAGGGATTGGGCTGTTCATACTCTTCTGGGTTGATCTGGTAGAATTTCCCAGACTCTGGGTGCATCATGGGACGTGTGTACTCAAAAACTTCCATGTAAAGTCTCTTCCTACAGACCGGAAGAGGAGAATAAAGATCAATGAAACACCACACTGACAGTATAGCATTACCCTGCTACTGAATGATTACTATATTCATGCACCATGGTAGACAACGTATTGAATAACACGGCCGACGTAGAATTTGTCTAATATTCATATGAACACACAAAGTCATTTCAAGTTGCTAAATTAAATTAATTTCTAGGAATCTGTTCACTGATTCAAAACTTTGATTCACTGAGCCGTTTAAGACATCACTTAAATTAGTTTGAAGGTGTGTGAGTTGACAAATGCATACTTTTCTTTCATCGTTATTTGGCTATTACACTACTTTTGCAAGCCATACTTTTTAATACCATATAAAAGTCTATGTTTTGAACTACAGTAGCAAAAAAGCTTTAAAATTGCTAAATGATTCACTTCCATTAATCAGTTCTAATGATTCAAGGAACGGTCTAAAAACTAATTCGATGATTTGAGTCATTGAGTGAAGAAGTATTGCTTTTTTTCCAGTGCTGTCAAATGAATAATTGTGTTTAAATCGCATCCAAAAAAAAGTTTGTACATAATACATGTCTGTGTACTACACGTATTTATTATGTATATTTAAATACACACACACACACACGCATGTATATATTTAGGGAGAATATGCTATATTTGGTTTTATATTTTTTATAAAACCAAATATAGCATATTCTGTAAATATAAATTGTATTTAAGTAAGGGATAATGTAGAGAAAACATTATCATTATGACATTATGAAACATTTTATTGGCATATTTGTTTTAAATTAAAATTTTTATCCTTCCGTGAAACTATATAGTACCATGTGACTTAAACGTTAGTAAGACAATTTATAACATCTACATATGAATATATAATAACGGATGTATTTTATTTATTTACAAGTTGTTACATTGTTAATTGTGGTTGTCCAGTGTTTGTCACAAGATGGTGCCAAACGGTAATCTTTGTTGGCGCGGAGGGATTTTAAACCTACAAGTAGAACCGGCTATGCGTTATTACTTGGGAGCAGTTATTATTTGAAAAGAACGAACCTGCAAATGTCTCAACTCAGAGAGCCGTGTAATAAATATACATAATAAATATGTGTAGCACACATACATATTATGTAAAACTTTTTTTACATATAAAAATGATTAAATCACAATTATTAATTTGACAGCACTGGAAAAAAAACAATATTTCTTCACTCAATGACTCAAATCACTGAATTAGTTTTTAGATTGTTCCTTGAATCATTATATAAATATATATATGTATATACAGACACACACATTTATATAATTTACATATGTAATATATATATATATAAACCAAAAAATATAAAAACAATTTAACATATAATGTGAACAAAAACGTTTATTTTGAATGATTATCAGCATTAATCATTGACAGCATCATTTTTACATCGCATTAAACATTTGGAATGTTTTTGGCTTAAAATGGCTGTTTGGTTGATCAAGAAAAAAAAACATGTATTTTAGTCCAGTAAGCTAACCTACCAGAGGATGGGGTCATTGGCCAGTTCACTAAAGCGTTTACACACACAGGCCGCTCGGCACAGGTCCTGCTCCAACAGATAGGAGAAGATTTTCAGAACCACCTCGTCTGGAAGCTTTACCTGCAGGTACTGCTCTGCTGGAGTGACTGGAGAACAAGAGAACCACGTTAATGAAACATCATCTGAGGCAAATATTCCACTGTGAGCAGAATAGAGTCTGATGTGCATTACCGGGCAGATCTTGTGATTTTCCCGACACTCTGGCACGTTTTGCCCGATGCCCAAAATTTTCTGTTGTTGACGTGGAAGCACCCTTTGAACAAGAAGAGATTTTTTAACATGCAGAACAACCATGATACTTGAACTTCTTATTAGTGTCGTCAAAAGACCTGGTACTTCGGTTACAAGTCAGTGCTAAAAAAAGAAATAAAAAATGAATACATCACGGTACCAGTGTTTTTTAGTACCGGTGGTACCGAGTACCCAGTCAACCCAGTTCTTGACACGTATGGCCCCATGATTTCCCCAATGCATAAAACGCAAACAGAAGCTCAGAATTCAATTTAAAAACGAAATGAGGCCTACAGTTTGCTATATGTTAATATTAAGCCGCAAAACTAGATTCAAATACGCGCAGAATTGTCTGGGTGAATCAATCTAAGTAGGGTTATGCAATCCATAAAAATGAAAACTGGAGATAAAATCGGATTTGGGGAAAAAATAAAACAAATTGGGTAAAAAATGTAATTCTTTTGCATTAAAGCTGCTGTTTTTTGGAGGGAGTCAATTTTTATGCATACTACATATCTTAATCCAAAACTCTTCCTGAAGTGCTCATCTGATGTTGAGGGGCATGTACGCACCTCCATGTTGGTCTTTGTTGGACAAGCTGTTCTCTTCGGTAAGAGAGATTTTCTTCGAAGTTGGTACGGACTATTTTGTGCACCCTGACCAGATTCTTCTGCAACCATCTCGGCAGGAACTTCCTCATCTGAAAAAGACGTTAAAAATAGAGCTCATTAAGAAAAATAATAAATAATTATTAGCCTGAACTTATGTTCTATAAAACATGCAAAATGAAGATAAGAGCATCCCAGATAACAAAGTCTCTAGGACTCATAATATGACATGCTATCTGCAAAATACACATCCGTGCAAGCTTTTTATACTGAATGCATATGCAGTTTGCGTTAGGGGTGGGAATCTTTAGAAATGGTAGTTACCTAAAGATTCAAATAAATTTTAAATGTTAAAATTTTAAATTTACCTGCGAAAGAATTAAATTCTTATAAAATAACAAATTAATAACAACATCAAGACAATGAGTATACAAATTGGGATTACAAAACTAATTTGAGAATTTTTTTTATTAGATTAATAAGTAAAATACATACTTTTTGAAAGAAATTAATAATAAATCTATACAATAAATAAGCTAATTTGTAATATCACATTTATCTGCATATTTTTAATAATTTACTTCTATAAGCACTAATTAATTAAAATGGAATTTGAATTCAATTACAATTAAAAATAAAATCAAGACAAAAACCATGGCAAGTTAAGAATTACTAACTAAATGAATCTTTAATCTAAATCTAAATCTAAAAAAATTTAATCTTAATCTTTAATCTAAATGAAGCTTTAAAACATACCAGTAAATATAATGTAAATATAATGTATAATTTAAAGTAAAAAAAAATGCTAAAAGTATCAGAATATTTTCGGACACGGATTTCTTCTTCAACATGTATTTCTATAAATTATTATTGTACCTTACTGCACAATAAATATAATAAACACATTTAATGCAAGTTTTCAAGATCATTAAAAAAGAAACACCTTAGAGAATCAGTTGTTTTCCCACCCCAAGGAATTACTATGACGTTTCGAGAAACAATGAAAAATTCGCTATTTACCGTTTATTTTCCAAAGAGATCTCACATGGAGGCGCATTGTCCAAAACATTTAATACAACGAACCTTTTTCGGCATTCAAGATCAAGCCACCGCGAGTCGTATGGCGAATACGAAAAACTGGCAACAGCAAAAAATGGTAACTAATAATGCGACTCTCACTCAGCCATCCATTACAGACATTCTAAAAAACAAACAAAAAAAAAACAAAAAACACAAACTACACACCAGACAGCAAGAAAGCTAAGGATATAACCATGAAGAATCTATATGCATTGACAACCAGCCTCCGTCAGTCACAGAAAACATTGGATTTAAACGGCTAATTGCACATCTTGATCCATGATATAAACGCAAATATTTTACTGATGTTGCTCACCCAGAGTTATATCAAATCGTCTACAGCCACATAAACGGTCTACTTCACAAAAATGTAACCGCGGTGAGTTTAACTACGGACATTAGTGTATCCCCTATGTCCATGTTAAGTTTGACAGTGCAATGGATTACTGAAGACTTTGAAAAGAGAAACAGCATGTCGTACTACGTGATAATGCGAAGAATATAGAGACTGCAACTTGCGCAGCGTGCCGTGCATGGCACACTCTCCACTTAGTGGTTCATTTGGGAGTTCTGTCACTATCTGTGATGCTGTGGCTATTTGATGACGCATTGTTGGGCATTTCAAGCATTCGCCCCAAGCATACTCTAGTCTAGGAGATAACCAAAAACAAGTCCAATCTCCTAAAAGGTTGCAACAGGACGTCGACACACGTTTGAATAGTACGCATTACATTTAAATATTTTGTTAATATTTTGTCCTGCTCCGGCTTGTATTGGGCAATGTTTAAGTTAAATCAGACTTTTCAGGAGATAAAATGTTTATTTTGTCCTTTGTCTCACTGTAGTACTGGACAATGATTAAAAAAACCTTGTGGGTTGCATCAGCCAGCTCCATTTTGTTTATTAATTTTTGTCTCATATTAAGTATCCTGATGTGCATAGTAGGGCTGGGCGATATACAAACCGGATTCCAAAAAAGTTGAGACACTAAACAAATTGTGAATAAAAACTGAACGCAATGGTGTGGAGATGGCAAATGTCAATATTTTATTTGTAATAGAACATAGATGACAGATCAAAAGTTTAAGCCAAGAAAATGTACCATTTTAAAGGAAAAATATGTTGATTCCAAATTTCACGGTGTAAACAAATCCCAAAAAAGTTGGGACAAGTAGCAAT
>JAUYWG010000011.1:922499-935423 GCA_034779775.1 Enteromius afrohamiltoni
TGGGGTTATCTGTTTATCAATTTGAAAAGGACCCACGTACCTCTGAGTCAGTTTTCGGCAGGGTTGCCGCAGGCGTAGATTCTGGGTGGAAAACCAGACCCATTGTCCAGGCTCTTAGGGCGGATTCGGGCGCCAATGATGATCTGCTTGTTCGGTATAACATCGGACAGCCCGTCGAAGGTGGACGTGAGCCTGATTCCATGTCTCTTCACTTTGTTGAAGCCAGTGATTCAAGGTAGGAAGGTTGGTCGGTTCTCCTGACCAGGGGAACAGAGGGGGATGGAAGCCGAGTACGCACTGAAAGGGGGTCATCCCGGTGGAGGGTTTACGCAAGGAGTTTTGTGAGTACTCGGCCCATAACAAATAGCGGCTCCATTCTCTCTGATCCTGGAAACAGTAGGAGCGTAGGAATCGGTTGAGTTCTTGGTTTAACCGCTCGGCTTGGCCGTTCGACTGTGGGTGGTACCCTGAGGTAAGGCTTACATTTATATCCCTTTGCTGACAGAAGGCTGACCAGAGTCGTGAGGTGAACTGGGCACCCCGATCCGTGATGATATCCTCCGGGAGTCCATAAAATCTGAAAACTTGGTCCATAATGATTTCTGCGGTTTCCCAGGCAGAGGGCAGTTTCACAAGTGGAATGAGGCGGCAGGCTTTGGAGAACCGGTCGACCATGGTCACTATGGTGGTATAATTATTGGAAGGTGGAAGGTCCGTCACGAAGTCCATCGCGATATGGGACCAAGGTCTCTGTGGGGTCTCCAGAGGTTGAAGTAAACCGGCTGGTCTCTGATGAGAGGTCTTAGTCAGGTTGCAGATCACACATCTTTGTACAAATCGTATAACATCAGAGGACATGGTGGGCCACCAGAAGCGATTGCTAATGAGTTCCTGTGTGGCTTGGATTCCAGGGTGTCCAGCACTAGGAGTATCTTGGACCAAATGCATTGCACGGACCCGAAGAGATTCTGGAACGTATTCCCTTCCTGGTGGGCATTGTTGGGGTGCAGGTTCTTGGGCTTGAGCCTCCGCAATCTCTGCCATGATGTCCCAGTGAACCGGGGCCAAGATGAGTGAAGTGGGTAAGATAGCTTCTGATAGGGATACGGTTTGCGTTTGGTGATGGAACCTCGAATTGGCGTGAGAGTGCATCAGCTTTACCTTTCTTTGTGCCTGGGTGATGAGTAACCTTGAACTGAAATCGTGTGAAAAACAGAGACCATCTGGCCTGACGGGAGTTCAGGTGTTTGGCAGATTGAATGTACTCCAGGTTTCTGTGGTCCGTCAACACTAGGAAGGGGAGTTTGGATCCTTCCAGCCAGTGCCTCCATTCTTCTAGGGCGCATTTCATGGCCAGTAATTCCTTGTCTCTGACGTTGTAGTTCAGTTCAGCGGCGGTTAGCTTGCGTGAGTAAAACGAACATGGTACACACGTACAACTTAGGTGGACTGCCGTGTCATTGTGAAAGCATCGGCCCCATTCCTGAGTTTGAGGCGTCAACTTCTACGATAAACTCTATTTCCGGGTCCGGATGGCGGAGAATTGAGGCGGTTGTGAAACGTTCCTTCAGTGTATGGAAGGCTTGCTCACCAGCTGTGGACCAGCGGAGGACATTGGGGCCCTTGCGGATCATGGTGGTAAGAGGACCCGCAATCTGACTGAAGCCTCTAATGAAGCGTCGATAAAAGTTGGCAAAGCCTAAAAAGCGCTGTAGATCTTTTATGGTGCGGGGTTTTGGTCAGTTCACGACTGCATTCACCTTCTGCTCATCCATCGTCACCCCATCTGCGCTTATGATATAGCCCAGGTAGGCAATGCGGGTCTGATGAAATTCACACTTCTGCAGCTTGGCGTACAGCTTGTGCTGGATCAACCTCTTCAGGACAGTGCGAACATGCTGAACATGGGAGGCGAGATCTTCTGAATAGATTAGTATGTCATCTATGTATACCAGTACTTGACGATTCAGTAAGTCTCTAAATAGGTAGTTTACCATGGCTTGGAAGACTGATGGGCTGTTGGCCAGACCGAAGGGCATCACCCGGTACTCGTAGTGCCCCGTGGTTATGGAGAATGCTGTTTTCCATTCGTCGCCCTCTTTGATACGGATGAGATTATAGGCACTCCTCAAGTTGAGTTTGGTGATGTATCGCGCCTTCCTGAGCTGCTCTAGGGCTGAGGGTACTAGTGGCAGGGGATAACGAAACTTAACTGTTACCTCATTCAAGCCACGGTAATCTATGCAGGGTCGTAGAGTACTGTCCTTCTTTTTTACAAAAAAGAACCCAGCGGAGACTGGAGACGTAGATGGCCGAATGAAACCCTTGCGTAGTTCCTTTAATTTGACATTGCAAAGTACACTTAAAACAAGTGTGTTCAAGTTTAATCTCTTGGGTCCTATTTAATTAACATCATTATCTGCAAACACTTAAAACACGTAATACTTTAAAATTTATTTTATAATAATAACATTTGACGTACACTAAATGTGGATATTCGTACAATTAAGTGCTTTTTCATAAAGACACAATCCTATTTCTGTCCTCAAAAACATGACTGAGCTTTATATGTAACATCCTAAAAGCTGCACACACAAAAGCACCTATTTCTAAAGGTAAAACACGAGGGCGGCATCCAGTTTCAATCTGAACTGCAACAGGCTTTTCATGCAAGACACTTGAGACGGGCTTTAGTGCTTAAAAGGAAGCCATTTCATCCTTCCTTTGGGAACAGCTTTAATGCACTTATGTCTTCAAATGCTGTTTTGGTAAGCAGCTCGCTAGATTTGGGTTCAGTTCATTCTGCCATCTTGAATCAGAGATCAAATGCACAAAATCACAAAATGTGTCCATTTTTCAAAACAATTGTATAATAAGTTAACAAGTATGTGCGCATCGATCAGCAGCCCAACAGTGTGCAGCGAGAGCTGAGCGGGATTGGATGCTCTCCACATAGCACCACATTCATGCGCCAACAAATCATCCATTCATGTGTTCAGCAGTGTTGTGTGTCTTTCTGATCACTCGCAATCTGAAACTACACAGCACTAACCATCACACGCTCTCATTCCGCGCGGGAAGACTGACCTCATTGTTGACGCCAGCTTTATCCTGCTGCTGCTTTGAGAAGGAAAAATGTCTCAAATCATGTTCCCAGAATAAAATTCAAAGAGTTTTTGCAGTTGTCATCCTACAGTGGGACTGGCTCATGGAAAAGCTCAAATAAACAAATATTTGGAACAGACACTGGCACTATTTCTACAGTTTTGTATTAGTGGTTGATGTTTCAAGCTTTTTTTAGCATGTGCCTATGTACTGTAGTTGCTAGGGTGTTATGACTGGTTGACATGGTATTACTATGTGGTTGATAAGGTGTTATGAAGGATTTTGGCATGTTTCTGTGCAGAAGTGTTGTGAGTGGCTGCCAGGATGTTGCTATTTGATTGCCAAGGTATTCTGAGCAGTTTCACCATGTTTTTATGTACTACAAACTATGTGTGTAAAGTGTATAAACTTTTTTTTTTAATACAAAATGGTTTTTTTTATACCGCCCTTGAATGAATGTGCTGATGCACACCATGCTGTGTACGTTATCCCAACTAAGATAATGAGGAAATTACATCGATCCCTTTGACAAGTGCATTCCAAACAACTAAATAATGACACACACATACTCTGCTCACTCCAAAGGCCCCACTAAGAAGGGGATAAGGAGGATCTCTTTGATTTGGAAAATTCCTGTGAAATATTCGGTACTGAAAACTAGTAACATTACATGCCTAATCTGAGGGGTATCAGCATTTTTCTTTGCACTTCTTAAAGTGTTTAGTGGTTGCTAGGGTGTTGCTATACGATTGCCAAGATATGTGGTTTTAGCATGTTTCTATTACTGTTCTGGCCAAGAGACTACAGTTACAGAGGACCTAACTTTGCACCTGGGATCCCTGCACCAAGAAACCATACGGCTCTTCACCATTGATTCACCCTTTCACCCTGTAATTCTCGGTATGCCTTGGCTGGAACAACACAACCCCACAATCTCATAGAGAGAGAGAGGGAGATCACTCAATGGTCACCAAACTGCCACCAACACTGCCTCAGAGGTCTCACTGAAACCCCGAACACCACGACACACACACCTGAGGGTCACATCACGGAGTTAAAGGAATCGGAGCACTACAAGTACCGGGTTATGCCATTCGGCCTGGCCAACAGTCCATCAATCTTTCAAGCCTTGGTAGATGATCTATTCAGAGACTTACTAAATCGTCAAGTATTGGTATACATTGACAATATACCAGTCTATTCAGAAGACCTCACCTCCCATGTCCAGCCGTTCTGAAGAGGTTAGACTATATGTCAAGTTTCAGAAGTGTGAATTTCACCAGACCCGCATTGCCTCCCTGGGCTATATCATTAGTGCCGATGGGGTGAAGATGGATGAGCAGAAGGTGAATGCAGTCTTGAACTGGCCCAAGCCCCGCACTATAAAAGATCTACAACACTTCCTAGGCTTTGCCAACTTTTATCAACGCTTCATTAGGGGCTTCAATCAGATAGCGGGTCCCCTTACTTCCATGACCCGCAAAGGCCCCAATGTCCTCCGCTGGTCCGCAGCTGATGAGCAGGCTTTCCAGGCTCTGAAGAAACGTTTCACAACCGCACCAATTCTCCGCCATCCAGACACGGAACAAGAGTTTATCGTTGAAGTAGACTTTTCCAACTCAGGAATTGGGGCAGTTCTTTCTCAACGACATGGCAGTCCACCCAAAATATACCCATGTGCATATTATTCACGTAAGCTAACAACGGCTGAATTAAATTACAATGTCAGAGATAAAGAATTGCTGGCTATGAAATCTGCCCTTGAGGAATGGAGGCATTGGCTCGAAGGATCCAAACTACCCTTTCTGGTTTTAACAGACCACAGAAACCTGGAGTACATTCAATCTGCCAAACGCCTGAACTCCCGACAAGCCAGATTGGCCCTGTTTTTCACCCGATTCCATTTTAAAGTTACTTACCATCCAGGCACTAAAAAGCAGACGCCCTCTCACGGCAATTCGAGGTTCCATCACCTAACACAGAGCCAGAAACTATCATACCCACCTCTCTCATTGTGGCACCGGTTCATTGGGACATCATGGCAGAGATCGCTGAGGCTCAGATTCAAGAACCTGCACCCCAACAATGTCCACCAGGAAGGGAATACGTACCAGAGACTCTTCGGATTCGAGTGATGCATTTGGTCCACGATACCCCAAGTGCTGGGCACCCCGGAATTCAGGCCACCCAGGAACTCATCAGCAATCACTTCTGGTGGCCCACTATGACCTCTGATGAAATTCGGTTTGTTCAACAATGCGTTACCTGTAATCTAACCAAAACCTCTCATCAGAGACCTGCCGGTCTACTTCATCCTCTGGAGACCCCACAGAGACCCTGGTCGCATATCGTGGTGGATTTCGTGACTGAACTTCCACCCTCCAACAACTATACCACCATACTTACCGTTGTCGACCGGTTCTCCAAAGCCTGCCGCCTCATCCCACTGGTAAACCCTCAGCCTGGGAGACCGCTGAAATTATCATGGATCAAGTTTTTCAGATTTTATGGACTCACGGAGGACATTGTCACGGATCGGGGCCCACAGTTCATTTCACATCTCTGGTCAGCCTTCTGTCAACAGATGAACATCAATGTAAGCCTTACTTCAGGGTACCACCCACAGTCAAACGGCGAGCGTTTAAATCAGGAGCTTACCCGATTCCTATGCTCCTACTGTTACCAGGACCAGAGAGAATGGCGGATGACCCCCTTTCAGTGCGTACTCGGCTTCCAGCCTCCACTCTTCCCTTGGTCAGGAGAACCCACCACCCTTCCAGCCTTGAATCACTGGCTCCAACAAAGTGAGGAGACGTGGAATCAGGCTCACGTACATATTCGATGGGCTGTCCGACGTTATACAGAGCAGGCAGGTCGCCATCGACGCCCCAATCCACCCTTCGTGACATCCTGGACAGTGGGTTTGGTTATCCACCCAGAATCTCCGCCTGTGGCAACCCTGCCGGAAGCTGACTCAAAGGTACGTGGGTCCTTTACAAATAGATAAGCAGATAAAACCAGTATCTTACCGTTTAATATTGCCTGCCCAGTACCGTATCTCATCAACTTTCCATGTGTCCCTGCTCAAGCCAGCTGATGCCCCGGAAGGAGAGAGGGACCAGGACGAGGTCGAGCCGCCGGAGAATACCCCCCTGGTCATCAACGACGAGGATACTTACCAAGTGAACAAAATCCTGGATTTGTGACATCAGGGACGAGTGCTGCAAGACATCCTTGACCCTTCACTGACGACCACATTCCACTGTGACCATCCAGACCGACCAGCTCCCAGGCCTCGTGGTAGACCCCGACATTGTCAACCAGTTCGCTTCAGGAGCCACTCACAGAGGGGGGGCTCTGTAGTAAATTCGACCTCTGTGGCTCTCTCCAACCGCCATCAGCGGGAACCTGCGCCCGAATATTAGTTCCCACCCGGACCCAATTTCATAGGAGACCCAATCACTTCCGCGACAGGTGTTCGCGGTTTTTGTGACTAGTCGTGAATTTTTGCTCTGCTTTCAGCATCAATTCCAAGTGTTATTTCCTTGCATTTCGGACTGCCTATCTTTGACTTTGGACTGCCTTATATCTGTGAACCTCTGCCTGATACCCCGACTCTTGCCTGCTCAACGACTCTAATTCTAGCCTGTGACCCAGAACTTCTGCCTGTATATCGACTTTGCCTCTGCCTCTCTCCGTTGTCTCCCTGCATTCCGGTAAACAAACTTTGACTTTGATTGTCAATAAAGCTGCTTATGGATCCTAAGATGTCTGACTCAGAGTCATCAGTATCACAATATGGCACTCTCTGTAAATTTTTTCTTTGCAATGATATGTATCATGAAAAGCACTATACAAATAAATTTGAATTGAATTTAATTTAATTTTTGTAAGCCCCTAAGTTTGAATGGGAGTGGAATTAATTTTTTTCTTCTTCTGCAGTTCCTACAATTTTCCTTGATAAAAACTTGGAGGCATGTCTTGTAAGTGGCTGTGTCTTGTTTGTAAGTGAGGGACCATATATGAGGGCTTAAGACTCCTATTAGCTAAAACCTCACCACAGACTACACATTATGGATTTGGATTTTCTGCATCTCCAATCCATGTAAACCCAAAACCAACATAACTGTCGCTTTATTTGTGTTTCCTACTTGACATTTTCTCACTCTCTAGCGTAGGCCTAATTCTCTTCATCTGTACAACTCTGCTCGATTTCTCTTTTCCCACCTGCTCCTCTTTACCTCGTTCGTTGTCCTCCAAGCCCATATATTTAAGGCACTGCACATCTCCATAGAAGAGGGTTAGGGTTTGGGAACCGCTGTGAAAGGGCTGGCCAATATACAGTATTGTAAGCTACAGTCATGTGCATCTAGTCAGCAAATGATACTGCGATACTAAACGTGATATTGCATAACTTGTCAGTGATCTACGCCTCTGTGTTTTAATTGCTGCTCTATTTAAAAACAAGTGATGGAGATTTACCGCTATTCAAGGAACCAGCATTACTGATGACGAAAGCATGCGATGTATCACCCAGCCCTATATTCTAAGCAGCTTTTGCTTGTTTCTATGCAATATTTAACATAACACCAACATGTGAAGGCAGCATTAATAGCTCAAGTATGCCAGTTCAGAACTGATAACAATAAAGTCTTGAAAACAGTGAATAAAAATACTCCAAATAATAAAAAAGTCTATAACATAACAACAACAAAAAAGGTTAATTTGGAATAATTTTTAGATTTTTCTTTACAGCTTACAGATGATAATACTATTTTAAAGTGTGCAGGCATTTTCATTTGAAGATGATATATCTACAGTATAAGCTTATAATAAAAAGAATGCTATATTTGTCGTAATCGTTATAGTTATAGTTATTGATGTGTTTTTGGAGTCCGATTATTGTTTTATAACAAAAATCAGCACAAAGCTGAATCAGCTATAGTGATTTGTTCTCCATCGTCTATTTTGTCTAGCGTGTTGGCTAAATGCCTCATCATGGCTGCTACAGTGCTGCCTTCAGTTCCCCTGATGCATTATTTACATTTTCCCCTCACAGCTCGTCTCAGAGAATTAGGGCATGAGGAAACAGGAGCTTAGCTTGGGCCTCCATTCCCTCAGCTGGGATAAAAATACAGAGCAGCTTGGGCCATGACAATGGGAAAACAAGGAGTCCCGCCCTCACCATTAATCCTTGCTGACGCGTCTCCTGGGGGCAAGGATTTGTTACAAGTCAATGGCGCACCTACAGTATGCAAAACAACACGACCCGTCTCGGGATTTCAAAAGCAGATGGCGCTGCTAGACGGGAAGGCAGTTAAAACGAAAACCAGTGTTTATTTAACCTGTTGTTTACCTCCTCTGCTTAAAAACGTCACAACAGAAAGGAAGGGAAAAGAAAAGGGTTTCTCTGGGAGTTCCTACCAAGATGTGTCAGATAAAACTGACAAGCGCTGAGGGAGAACAGACCCTGAGTTTTATATAATCTTCTTCACTCTGAGAAGGAAGAAAAACATCTAGGCCTTTAATGTTTGCGCTCAAGTCCTCGTCCCTGTGCAGAGCAGTCATTTAATATGCCACGCTGCACTTTTAGACACAGTTTATGTAATGATCTGTCGGGGTGGATGAGCGTCAACAATGCAGCGACTCGAAGGTGGCGGGATGATGTTGAGGAGCCCCTTTGGCCTGGTTTGAAACGGTGAATGGCATTCCTGCAGTGCAAATGCAGGCAGGACACGTTGAGAATGCGTGTGCATGTTTACCTCAGATAGTCTTTCAACCAATCAGCATGTTATGAAGCTTTTCGAAATGCGACTCTGCATTTACCCTGACCTTCAAAGCATGTGGCACCTCGTTGACCTAAACTGAGCAGTGCTCTTTAAACTAAAGTACAAGCTTGTTGCATGGATCAGGGGTTAAGAAGTGGGGTAAAAATTAAAAAAAATTTGGGAATACAATATATAAAATATTTAAATAAATGTAAAAATAATAGAAAATTATACATAGAAAAATATTACAGCCTATGAATTTTAACAGCATAAAATCATAAATATAAAGCTGTAAAATATATATGTACATTTACTCCTTATTGCTTTTGTTCATTTTATGCAAGTTGCTTTTAATAAAACTATGTGCTAAATACATGCAAACTTTTAAACACTTAAAGTGACTTTAAACACATTTAAACACTGAAGTGTCATTTCTCTCTCAAAAAAAATACAAATAATTTTGCCATCATTTCAAATCAAATATGCTGCTTTTTGGGTCAACGCAATAGCCAAAAGTTGTTGGTTTTGCAATATAAACCTAATGGAATATTTTATTTGGAGAAGATGAAAAATGTTTGTCACATTAATGCTGTGGTTCTCTTTTGTAAGTCACTTCAGCTTAAAAGCACATGCTAAAAGATTAAATGTAAAATGAATAATTGTACATAAAGGGCATACAAATAGTGACAAACTTAAGTTTGAGATGAACTGTTCCTTTAAATATTTTGAACAAGGATGCATCTACTTTATGGAATTCTGCATGTATTTTAAGTAAGCAATGAAATGGAAAAAGGTGGATTTTGTGCACAAAGAAGTTAAATGTGAGAGGATTTGATCCCTACAATGAGTTGCTCTGTTGGATCAGATGGCAAAGCTGTTAGCACTCTAAGCACGTACACCTCTCTTTATTTTTAGGAAGTGCCAAGGATTTTTCCCCTTCCCCCTCTGTATTTTTTGCAACGCATGACACAGGGCTTAAGCTTTGGTAATTAAAATCTCCCCGTTGCTGCTCCAGCAACACGCCACCATTATTATTAGCATGACTGTGACTCGGTTTACATTTCCTCAGCGCCTGCTGGCATGACAGCGCTCGGCTTTCTCCCTGCTTGCACCATGATCCATTTCAGGCTGCACACTCTCTCTCTTCCCCACTGGCACGTACACACAGTTAGCAGCTTGAGCTGAAAGACAGCACATAGCAATGCGTTTCTGATTGTCTGTGGTAATCTGTGGCCTGTTTGGAAATGCATACGTTTTGATCAAGACAACTGCATATGAGTATAAGCAATAATTGCACAATACATGCATGCAAAATGTCAAAAGCATCAAATAAAAAAATGCTTTGACCAAATATTCACATGCATATTCAATTATTCAATGCATGTTAGTGTGACGCAAACATGCAAAGCACTTCTATAGTGGAGTTGCCTCATAAATAAAATAATGACAGGGTCATTTGTCAGAGATCTTTTTTAATCACGTTCAGCCTACAGGTTCTGGTGGTAAACCAGTCAACAACATAAGGACTAGAGAGCCAGGGAGGTTTTACAAGAGGCTGTAGCAACAGTGCCCCCTGTTGAAAGTATAACAGACTCACAATCTCAATTCATGGAGGTCCACAGTTCTGCATAGTTTAGATCAGACCAGCTCCAAATCACACCTGTTTGGAAGTTTCTAGTGATCCTGGGGCCTGTTCCATAAACCAAGATTAGAGTATAAGCCTGGCTTATTTCAGTAAGTCTGACTTATTGCCAGTTATTTTCAGACTGTCTGCCATAAGCCTGGCTTATTTGGTAAACTTGTTTTATGGAACAGGCCCCTGATTACCTTGGTTAGCTGGATCAGTTTAATTAAAGCTTGGATTAGTTTAAAAAGCTTGCACTTAAACCTAAATGTACTTTTCTGTAGGTGTGTCTTGATTTATGAGTTGAATGCTCTCAAAGCAGCTATAATTAAATGTATAATGAATGATATATATCATATATAAATATATATATATTATATAAATATAATATTATTATTATTGTAATGATCTGGATTTTCAAAAACAAACTTATTACTAGAGAACATTTTTTTTTACTTCAGCTGTGTGTTGTCCTGAAAAACTACAGGTTTCTAGGACAAAGGCTTGCATTTACCAGTTCCTGTCAATAATATGGCGTGAGACAGTAAAATAAGCCTCTGTGGCTCTTGATGTACACATGTCTGTTGTAAGTACAGCACTATTTGCATCATTTAGCGATTTATTTCACTTTTGAACGGCTCTCTTCATACATTGTTAGTATTTTCCCTTCCATTAAATTTTTCCTACTTGGAATCCTGTATCAAGTGTCCTGACAAAACTCCTTAAACCCTCATCATCAACCACAGAAAAAGGTTGCAGGTCCTTTGCAATCATTTCAGCAAGGCTCTTGGGGAATCACTTAAAAGATTGCTCCTGCCTGCTGAGAGTTTGCTGTGAGTTTGTAGCGTGTGTTTGTAGCTCCGTAGCCTTGTTTTTCTGTCTGTTACTAGCTGCTGTTTATAGTGGTAAATATACAACCTAACTGCCTCGATATTTCCTATAGTATATATCAAACTTTCACGCCAGAGGCATTGCCTTGTGTGTATGTTTTCTGTTTAGGTGTTTTCAATTGTGTCATGTGCCCTATTTTTTTTACATACCTGTTCCTTGTGTCTTTGCCTTGTTTGTAACTCCGCCCCTTTTCATTAGTGTGTCACCCACTGCCAGCCATGTTTTACCCGGGTGTGTTTGATTAGTCTTTGTATAAATATCATGCCCCATGTCTTGTATTCTCGTTGGTTGTTAACGTTGCATGTGTCGGTTGTCAGCTCTGCAAAGCTTTTCGCAGATTCCTTGTTTCGTTGTTTTATGTTCATTAAATGTCAAGTTTGGATTACATCTCTGGCTCCAAGTTCTCTCTGCTCGCAAGGAGAGTATCATCAGCCGGCCACTGTTACAGAACAACCAACCACAGAAAGAGATGGCGTTCGTTTCTGCGAATGCGTGCATCTCAGCGGACTACAGTTTGCGTCCACAACCCCAGAAGCGCCCGAGGCTGGTGTTAATTCCCCGTACGCCGTCATCTTCTGATGCGGACATCGATCCGCCATTATGGCCCAGTGAGTCATCATGTTCAAAGCTGTTTGAATCTTCTAATGACTGTGAGTTATCATGGCCCGAACCGTTTGAACCTTCTAATGACTGTGAGTTATCATGGCCCGAACTATTTGAACCTTCTAATGGCTGTGAGTTTTCTTGGCCTGAGCCGTTTGAATCTTCTGGTGACTGTGAACTATCATGCCCTGAACCGTTTGAACCTTCCGATGTCTGGCCAGAGCCCGTTGCACTGCAGGGGCGCCTTCCAGGGGCCGCTGCACTGCTAGAGCGCCCTCCATAGCCCGCTACACTGCCAGAGCCAGAACCACAGCCACAGCCAGAGTCTTCCACGCTGCCAGTGCCACACCCCGGGTTTCTAAGCCACAGCCAAAGGGGAAGGTGAGCCTCCCCAAGAAAATTTTGGGGGGGGGCTATAGTGTCCTTGTGTCTTTGCCTTGTTTTAACTCCGCCCCTTTTCATTAGTTTGTCACCCTCTGCCAGCTGTATTTTACCCAGGAGTGTTTGATTAGTCTTTGTATAAATATCACGCCCCATGTCTTGTATTCTCGTTGGTTGTTAACGTTGCATGTGTTGGTTGTCAGCTCTGCAAAGCTTGTCGCAGATTCCTTGTTTTGTTGTTTTGTGTTCATTAAATGTCAAGTTTGGATTGCATCTCTGGCTCCGAGTTCTCTCTGCTCGCAAGGAAGCACGGGAGCAAGTATCATCAGCCGGCGCTGTTACACAAACCTATCTGTTTGTTTTTCGTGTCCCTCGCATTACACTCGCGGATATTACTACTGTTTTTCTAGCATCGTCTCCTCTTATTTAATTGCTTTCTACCGCTCCATTGAAATTATTGTTTCACTTCTCGTTTGCTCCGTTTTTCACAAGTTTATCAAACAACAGTGGTAAGTGAATAATCCATCAATCTCGGTGAGTATGGCTTTTCCC
>JAUYWG010000011.1:935523-946358 GCA_034779775.1 Enteromius afrohamiltoni
ATATATATATATATATATATATATAAAAAAAAAACCAACACCACTGCATCTGCGAAACAGAGACAGTTAGCGTGGAAAAACATTCAAGTTAATGCATAAGTTCACATTTAAAGTATTTAAATATTTAAGCATAATAAAAAGTTGACCGTAATAAAATTGGCCGTAATTTTATTTCAGATGAAATTGCATTAAATTACATAAAATAGGCTACGGCATAGTTTCTACAACAAATCTGACAACACAAGAATTCATATAACCTTAACTTAATGTTCATTGGAAATGTTTAATGTAAAGTTCCCTTGTTGATCAGTTGATTAAATTTTAAAAAAAAAGTTTTTAAAAGATTTAAAAGTGAACTTGTGTGTCTTACTTTTTTATTGATCAAGTGGTAGAGGTTGATATGACATTTAGAATGTAAGTAGTACTGAAAAATATTTTTTAAGACGAATAATAATCCCATTATTCTAGGTACAGTACATGTCCCTGCTTAAGGTCAGTGAATTGAAGCAAATTATTTAATTTTTGCAGTAATATCAAAGGTAAAACTTTAAACTATGTTAATGAATCTAATTGTAATTGTCATGTAGGTGCAATCCTGCAGGTATTAAAAGAATATCCAAGTATAAACATATTCTGGGGAAGGAAGAGGAGGAGGGTCCATCAACTTCTTCAGGACAGATGAACACAGTTCATTGATGTACAGTAAATTCCAGTAAAAAATAAACAAGTAAACAAGTCAATGGAAGTTATGTACAACATGATGTAATCTTAAACTACTGCACAGTTATCAGTAAATGAGTTATATAGACTGCATCTGCTTAAACAAACTGAAAAAAAAAAACAATAAAGAAATGATATACTTGGATCGACAGATCCTGAAGTCAGATATGGAGATCGAGATCGTAAAACCCAAGCTACTGGTAAGTTTGGAAAGAATATAGAAATTCAGCAGTTGCTTTTTAATTTGTATGAAATAAGGACATGTAATTTGTCATGTAAAAGGACAGGAAATTGTAGGACATGTCTGTGTTTCCAAGTCCAGTTTTCCCACGTAATTGTGCTACTGCCTGAGCATTGTGAATGCCATTAAACCTTAAACATGACAACCATGAGCATCCAGACCTGTGTGTTCATGTGTCCTTTGACACCTCATTTTATTCTCAAACATTTTGCAGAGTAGTGAGAAATCATTTTAGATTTGACACTGAATAAGTTTGATAAATTTTCCAAAAATATTCTGTAGGTTCCCTGCATTATGCAGCACAGCAGAGCCGAATCCACTGCTGTCTCCATTTATAAATCTGTCGACATCATTATTCCTGGAAATTCTGAGAGCAGTTGGACAGATATGGCAGAAGGTGGATTTATTTCTGCTGGTTTCTCCAACTCTTCAATTATCCACCAGTGCCAGATAAAGATGGTTTCAAACCCAAAACCCATACAGTAGATCAGCCCATCATAAAGTCCTGCCCTTCTCATCACGCAGATTTACCCTGTCACGTCAAAACATTTGAGCTTAGAAAAACCAGAGAAACAGGAAAAGAGCTTTACTAGTTTAACAATAACCCAGTTTACAGTGAGAAAAAAAAAACCTCACATATTTCTCACATATTCCTTTAATTATAGATTTAAAAATTTTAAATTATAAAATTTCATTTTTCAGGATTTGCAAGTTTGTGAGAGATTATTAACCAATCACTGTAATGTATTTAATTATTTATAAATAATGAAACCTTAAAATGAAAACATTTTCGAGATCGTAATGATCGAGATCATTTTCGAGATTGTTTTTCATTTCAATATTGTTCTTTGAAATAAAATATAAATATTGGATCTACCTTGGCAAAAGTATCTTAAAATATGTTTTAATTGAAGTACTAAAATTGCTAAAGGTAAAATAACATTTTAACATTTAAAAGAAACAAAACAAAATAAAAACAAAAATAGATGTAGCTTTAACTTTAATGAAAACTTAAAAAAAAAACTGCACCTTAACTTAAATGAAACAAGAAATAAAAGAAAATAACAATGAAATTATTCATAAATTATTACATTACAAATTGTAATGAAAATTAGACATGTTCCCATTGACAACTGAAAAATTAGTGCAAATACATGTGTTCCTCTTGGTAAAACAAATTAAAAAATATATATATATATATATTTGAAACCATATGCACATATTTAATGTATTGATCGTTGGTATATTTTGTAGCATGACATTATAAATCTATTTTAAAATATATTATGACCGCCTATGTTAAATGTCTTAGCTTATCAAACCAGGATAGATTAGTTTTAACCTTGAATATCCTTCAATTCAGACAACTGCAAATCTAGACTGAAGTTTATAATCGGTGTTTTCACTGCCTCCTAGAGGATGAGCACCGCAATCATCAAACGATCAGCAGCATTGCAGGAAAATGAGCAGTATAACAGCAAAAGCACATGTAGAAATATACAAATGTGAGCAAGACATTCTTGATTAAAGAATTTAATGAATACAAAAAAAGAAATTATTTTTTAAAGTTAAGTGCATACAAATTACAAATGTGCCCAAAACACTTTCATACTCAAAACAATAAACAAAAACATTAATTACATTGCAGATAGTACATCCAAAATCAGATTTGTTTTGTGTTTGTATCTGTAAGATATCAACCGACAACCTTAATATTCAGTAAAATATTAAACTCTTAATCTTATGTTTTTGTTTGCATTTAAAGATATGTGATTGTTACTAGAAATTATGTTTGGAATAAAAATATAACACCTCTTTATATGAACTACAGTACTACAAACTAAGAAGAGACAGAGAATGCCGTGATCAGGATGACTATGCAAGCAAATACAGGAATGAACATGATAAATAAAATAGCAGAGACCCCTGAAGGTCAGCAGATGGACCATAACACACTAACAAATGCCATGATTTATTCCACGTCATCTTCCTCCAGGCTCTGAGAACTTACTATCCGCTGTGAACAGGAGAAACAATCACAGTTAAAGGAATAGTTTCAGTGTTGCCAAGTCCTCAGTTTTCCTGTGAAACTGGGCTACTTCATCACTGTTGCAAATTTCTAGAATGCAATTCTAAGACACAGGTTGTGAAAACCTGGCAACCCTGAGTAGTTCACCAATTAACATTTACAGAAAATGTCCCCATCCTCACGCCACTCAAGACATAAACAAAAATAGATAGACATAGAAAGTTTGTTTCTTCATCAAATGTGGAAAAATGTGTAATTCCACTATTGTCTCAGTAATGGATGCTTTACAGTGAATGGATGCAGTCAGATTGAAAGTTCAAACAGCTGATAAAAACATCACAATAACGCAGCCCATCAGTTAATGTTAAAAGTAAAAAATGTTTTGTTTTGTTTCTTACAAACACAAGACATTATCTGATGGACTGGAGTGGTGTGAATTATTGTGATGTAACTGTTTGGACTCTCATTCTAACAGCACCCAGTCATTACAGAGCATTTTAATGTTCAAGAGGTGAAATAGCCAGTAGTCACTGTGAAGACATGTAGCTTTGGAAAGTTCTTGATTTTCTCTTGCATTCGTGCTTGTCCCAGAAGCTACACGCAGCTATTGGGGGGTTTTAAAGAATGCAGTGATGGGTATGATATGCATTTTGAGCTCACCTGACTGATCGTTGGCAGTTTGGTGAGCAGCATCTGAAAGACGGGAGGAGGCAGAGTCTGCTGAAGCACCTGCAGGAGCTGCTGGGGTTGGCCACAGACGGCGATCGCATTGGTCAGGTGATCAACACCCTTCTCATAGTCTCCTGAGGAGCACATTTGGGCATTTAACACTTCAGGTCAGGCAGAGGGCATCCAGAAACCATGTGAAAAAGATACAGCGAAAAAGCATCTCACCCTGAGCCAGGAGCTCCTCGCCAAGCTGAATTTCATCCAGGAAAAACTTCTGCACGGCTGCAGCATCTTTAAGATCTGGCAACTGAAAGATTAAGACCAAGGATCTCATGTATATGATCAAACAAAGTTTGAGGAAAAGTTTACAGAAAAACCATTTGTCAGTTATACCACTTTGAATTACTAACTTTGGCTAAATAGTAGTTTATCTGAATATGACAATTTGCAACCAAATGCACATAATATTTAATGTATTAATCGTTGTTATATTTTGTAGCATGCCATTATAAACATTTTGAAAAAAGTTATGACCGCCTATGTTAACGGTCTTTGCTTATTAAACCAGGACAGATGAGTTTTAACATAAAATATCCTCAGAAAAACAACACATATTAATAATAAAAAAAGATCTGACTAACCAACCAATTTTATTTAATCATAAAATTAACATATTTATTAAGATAAAAATTATTAAAATCTAAAATTATTTACATATTCAAATAAACTACTTAAATTTGATTTTAAAAAGTACAAAAATTACACACTTTAATTAAAAAATAAGATAAAAATAAAATAAAGATAAGGGGGGGGGCGTTTAATTAAAATAAATACAAAAACAAAGATTAAAATAGATTGAAAAGAGCTTAGACTGACTAGAAAAAAATTAACTAACAACAAAGTCTAAATAAATAATTATTTTATATTATTTTAAAATAATTATTTAAAAAAAATAGAGTAAAAAAATGTTAAAGAAATGTATTTAAATTAAATTTAAATAAATTAATTCTTTAAAACTTTAAGATCTAAATAGCTTAATATGAAAAAATACCAAGTAAAACAAATGCTAAAAAAAAAAAAAACAGTAAAGAACTATAGTGTCTTTTAAATCTTAAAAATATAAATATTTTGTTGCATGGGAGTCTGTGGCATTTAATGCTTGAGAATTTTTACTCAAGAGGAATATCTACTGAATTAACGACAAGATTCATAACGTCTAAACATAATCATATGTTTGACCTACTTCTGCGAGTCCGGATTTATTTTGAGCCGCTCTCTGACTCTTCCTCCCTAATAAAAAAAAGAGAGAACAAAATAGCACATCAAACTACAGATATCTATATTTATTTAGATATTTAAAAAAATTAATACGCATATATATCAAGCAGCTGACTGCAACTTGAATTCAATCTGACACAAAACCCAAGACACCAGACTGATTCAATTCAGCCGATATGATTCTTCATCATCTACAACACTTAACGTCATGGGATATTTACACCGAGTGACGTCATTCACAGATCATGAATGTGACTGATCAGCAGAGTTGGGAGTAACGCATTACAAAAGTAATACATTACAGTAATATATTACTTTTTGCTGTAACGCAGTCGTGTAAGGCGTTACTAATCAAGTTTCAGTAATATTTTATCAGTACATGTTCAGTAATGCTTGTGTTACACCACACTTTTAGCAGAAATTTTTATTGTTCAAAAAACAGCAAGACACAAGATACTAACATATATTAAAAAAGCCCCAAGTCAGTACTTGGATTAAGATCTCTGTACGTTAGTTATTTTGGTGAGAGTAACTCAAAAGTAATACAGCAGTCATGTAACGCATTCAAATTTTCAAGTCAGTAATATTGTAATGTAAGGCATTACTTTTAAATAACAGTAACAAGTAATATTTAATGTATTAACTTGCACAACATTGCTGATCAGATTAAAGACTGTATAATTATCTTATGACTCGCAAGTGAACCGTACATACAAATCATTCAAACGAACCGATTTAATGAAGCATACACGTTTCTGGAAGTGACTGACGTGCTACTTATTAAGTGCGTTCGAGATGTACTACACTGGCCTGCCGCCGGCTGGCGAGAGCAGCCCTTTGCAGTCGGGGGAGGAGTAAAGAGACGGCCGTCTCTGTAGGTCTCCGTAGTGACTTTTACGTAATGCAATATGACGTTTATTATTTGCATCTTTGTTTCGTAGTTACCTATAGGACATTTTTCAAATCTAAGCAGTTTATTCAGTGTAGTGAAGCCTCTCACAACATCAATAAAAAACGGTCTCTGGTCGACCAGTTTTTTACGCTTATACAATACGATTATATATTTACCATATCGCCTAATCTTCATTTCCATCATGAATGTTTTGTTTGAATATCGGATATTCGATATAAAGCTTGAAAGAAAAAAACAGGCAGCACAAATCGTGCTTGTAAATCACATAATCTGACCAATGAGAATAAAGTGGGTCATCATCAAGGCTTTCGCGGCCGATTTTGAGCCACTGCAGCGCCTGACCTGTGCGACTGCTCTCGCGGTACTTTGATGGCACATGTGATCGAAAGGCGGCAGAAGCGCCGATCAAAGTCGGACAAATTATTTTACCAGAATGCATCGTTTTGTAAGGCGGCAGCCGATTTCTTGCGGCGCCGCATGAAGTCGAACACACCTACTATCAATACATTGCGTTTATAACCTAACCACCTGCTCAGTGAAGTCAAACTAACTAGTCTTGCATAACCAGCGCTCTAGTAATCTGTGAGCTAGTCTCGCCCATCTCAGGACTCACGTTCACGCAGTCTGGTTTTGAAGTTCGGATCACTGCGTCGTTTTCTGTCGAAATAGATACAGTACCCGATGAAGATTGCGCCGCACACGCCGGCGGCGATCGCGCTCGGTTTGCCGCCCATCATCGCGGCGCCGTTAACGGAGATCTGCTGCGGCTTCTGCAGGGCACGTGCTCACACAGCGGTGGAAGGACCCCTCTGATGACGAAGGCTATGTGGGAGTGTTCGCTGCAGACGCCTGAAAGATATATATATATTTAAAAAAAAAACATCTCCACGTTATTCTAAATAGGCTCAAAAATGCCTTTATTTTTGTAGTTGCTTAAAAGTGTACCTGCCCATTTGTTCTGATATATATTTGTACGCAACTGTACATCCAATACTTGCAATGAATGAAAGTCCCAATAAACTTTTTACTCTGGCGACGTTGTAAGACGCTAAAGGGATGTTAGGCGACATTCACCTACTACGAGACGACGTTCAGACCACTTTTTTCTGCGTCTTGTTTATTTAGAACAGGGCAGCGCATATCCTAGTCACAACCAAGCAGACAGTCCGGGGATGCACGGCTGGCACAGGAAAAACTGAGCAGAGTACAAGACAAACCAAAATCAATTAGCAAGTCACCAATATAGCAGGACACAAAGATGATCTTGATACGACAGTAAACGACACATGTCTATCAGGAGCAGACAGAAGAAAATATTATCTCAACAAAACAGAGCACACGATAGCAGAGAAATGAAAGAAAAGAAGACAGACAGACAAACAGGTGTAATTTACACACTAGCTGAACACAATATAACATTTTTTTATTGTAATTTTAATTTAAAATAGAATCATATTAATCTCGACACTAAAAAACTAACGAAAAAATAGGAAGTTGACGAAAATCTCTCTTCACTGGACGTGCCTTTAAAGAGAAAGCACACTTCAGCTCTCTTTGTACAAACGATTAAATATTTATCACACATTTATCTTTATTTAAAAAAATATATATATATAGTGAAATGCACGACGTTTTTATGTCTTTAATTGTGTTCAGAGGGATAAACTGTTACTGATCAAACATTGGCTTAACTCACTCTCTTGCGCTCACCACATGGTATTAAAAAAACTTGAATTTAACAAACATAAAAAGTTCCAAGTCTTTTGTCGAAATTGTTTATCTATAGAAATCAAAATGATTGAATTCATTTTACTAAAATTAACGGGAACTGCATTTTTTCAGTTAGTTTAACTACAAACATATAACATTGTTTTTTAGCTACATCGATAAATGTTCATTCACATTCACAAAATATCTAGATTATTTTTTCCATTGACTGTCCATTAATTTCCATGAACTTTCCAGCGTTCATGATTGTTTAAATTTTAAATTGAGTACTGGAAATATTTCTATTCCTATAACAGACATCAATCTTTTTAATTAAACTACATAATTATGCTTCTTCTTGTACAAATTGATTCTGGTCGTAGTTTTTATTCTACACAAGCTCTCAAAACAAGCTATAACTATGAACTACTAGATCAACATTAGAAAAATTAATAAAATGTATCACGATTAATGGCATCCAAAATAAAAGTTACTTTTTTTATAAGGTTGCAATATGTCACGCCCAGCTGGAGCTGCCAGTGAAAGACTGCTGTTGGCACTCCAGCTTTCTATGAACACTGTATGTTTCATGTCTGTTTCTCCTGGTCTCCATTTCCCAGTATGCCCCTCTCTCTCTCAGCTGTTACTTGTTAGGTTAATCATTCAATCAATCATCATCTCCAGCTGTATAAGTACTGGTTTGTTTGTCTGTCTAGTCGCTGATCATTGTATGCGGCTAGACCCATACTTGTAAAGCGGTTTCTCCGTGTTTGTATGTTTGTTTTTCGGATTTCTTGTTACTGACCTTGCCTGTTTCCAGGTTCTCGATTCTCGGCTTCTCCCTCAGACTCTGTATGTTCATCGCTCGACCTCTTGCCTGGTATTTTGGATTAGTCTCTGTCTTGTCTCCACTGTTACTGTTTGCTGGTGTTCGACTATATCCTGTTTACACTGCCCGTTCACTTGTGCAATAAATTCCCTGCAAATAGATTCCACTGCCTCCGTCCTCATTCGTCACAGAATGATCAGCCCACACAAATCTAGCGGGTACTTCCCGGAGGACTCCAGTCACGGCAAAGATGTGATGTGGCACCTTAGTTCGAATTCCAGTGCGGACAAAACATAGAGGATTATGTCGAGGAATTCGTTGCGCTCAGCCATCTAGCTCACGCAAGTGAAAAGGAGCTCAAAGACTGCTTCCTCGTGGGACTTGACTTAGAGGTCCTCTATGCGGTGGACGATGAGCTGATTGAAAGCCCGAATTGGACTCTTTGTGAACTGATGGCGGTGTTGCAAACCCTCGGATCCCCGTCACAGCTAGAGGAGCCGTCTTCCACCTTAGCTTGTATTGACCCACTAGCGATGGGTTCCAACACCTTAACACTACGAGAGGGGTGGTGTGGTGTCCAAACTGTCCCTGATACACAGCTGTTTAATTTCCAGCCTGGTCAGTTGTCACAGCCAGGCATGCTGCTGAAAGCCCAGTTGGCACCGTTTATGCAGGCACTGCAACAGGGGCCGGGGATACAACGTGAGGAATCGTGCCTGTTGGTTCCAGTTTCACCACAAGTAGTGCTGTCGAAGGCCCTCACAATCTCCAACCACTCGGTAACGGGTCTATTTCCCGTCGCACAGTACGAGGGGCCGTGTTTAGTCCAGTCATTTCTGGTTTCGCTGCCTGAAAAGCTGAGGAAGGTCCTCACTGTTGCGGACCCACAAGTAAGGGGTTCCAACCCCGTCCCACGGTACGAGGAGCTGTGGGTTGTTCAGTCGGTTTTGCTTACACAGCCTGAGGGGCGGTCTGAAAGCCTTACGGAGGCTCAATTCTCAGAATGGTATACATGGCCTGGAGAACCGGCCGACACGCCAGTCTCTACCACTGAGGTTCCACCAGTGGTTGCAAACCCTCAGGGGGAGTCAGTCACTTCCTCAGAGGGCCCGTTGGTGGCTGCACGATCATCAGAATCAGAGGATTACTTGCCTCTGCGCATGGACGGTTCAGTCCGGAGAACGGAGGAACCGTCAGTGGCTGCACGTTCCCTGGAAATGTTGACCAACGTCATGGATTTCCCAGGGGATCCACTGATGGCTGCACAGAATCCGTATCAGGCTGCTCCAGCTAATAATCTGTTTGTGCTCCTCTCTGCAGCTCAGTATCCTGACCAATCAAGAGGGGTGTCTCCATCATCCTCTTCGTTTGGGAGTGTGGCTTCATTGTCAAGTCAGCTCAGGAGGACAAGGTCGCTGTCTGATCTGTCTGGGAGGGTCATTAAGCCATTCGCTTCACCCTGGAGGGCGCAGTCACAGCCCGCATGTCCCTGGAGGGCGCAGCCACAGCCTGCGCGGCCCCGGAGGGCATTACCAGAGGCTGTTTGGCCCAGAAGGGCGTTATCAGTGACTGTTCACCTCGGAGGGCATCTTCGTCTTCTGCGCCACCCTGGAGGGCGTCTTCTCCTCAGGTTCAGCCCAGGTGGACATCCTTGTCATCGGTCTCGCCTTGGAAGACGTCTCCGCCGTCTGGCCTGCCCAGGTGGGGATCCCTGCTGTCTGATCCGCCATGGAGGTCGGGTCCTCCGTCTGCTCCAGGTGGAAATCTCCGCTGCCTGCTCCGCCTAGGAGGGCGTTCCCGCCATCTGGACTGCCCAGATGGACATCCCCGCCGTCTGATCCACCCTGGAAGGTGACTCCTCCGCTGACTTCACCTAGGTTGGCATTCCGCCCACCCACTTCACCCTGGTGGAGGTCATCGCCATCCTTGTAAAGCGTTTTCTCTGTGTTTGTTTGTTTTTTGGATTTCCTGTTACTGACCTTGCCTGTTTCCTGGTTCTCAATTATCGGCTTCTCCCTCGGACTCTGTATGTTCATTGCTCGACCTCTTGCCTGGTATTTTGGATTAGTCTGTCTTGTCTCCGCTATTACTGTTTGCTGGTGTTCGACTGTATCCTGTTTACACTGCCCGTACACTTGTGCAATAAATACCCTGCAAATAGATTCCACTGCCTCCATCCTCATTCGTCACACAATGTTAGTACTGCGTATATTTATATAAAATACATTATATAATAGTCACTTTTATATATGATGTACACTATACATGAATATTATGAATAGAAACATTAAATATATGAATATGTGAGTGTGTGTGCAATTTTATACACACAATTATAATAAAAAACTATTAAAAAAATGTACACACACATATTACATGTATGTACTATCACAAACTTGACATTGACTAGAAACTTTTTATGATCGAATCTCTTTCATTTATATATATA
>JAUYWG010000011.1:976085-988556 GCA_034779775.1 Enteromius afrohamiltoni
TCTACTGCGGGTGGCAGATCTTTTTCTTATTTAGCACCCAAACTCTGGAACAATCTACCTAACACTGTTCGGGAGGCAGACACACTCTGTCAGACACATCTCTTTACTCTGGCTTACACATAACACACTGATAAACATTTATTAAATCAAAAACTAAGATTGTAAATGCACCTTCAGGTCTCTGTGGATCTTGTCCTCTTTGTGGATGTACTCCACAGCCTTCAGCACCTGTCTGTGGATCCGTGCTGCCTCCGTCCTCCTCTCTGGGTCATCAGCACTGGAAGAGTTTCTTTTATTGATCCAGGCACGAAGCGTGTCTCCCTCACAAAACTCCATCTGAATGTAGAGGAACTTTGTTCCGGGGTCACTGCCAGAACTGAAGCAGACAGACAGACAGAGCAGACGAAACACGTGACAGCTAGTTTAACACAGAGACTGCAGTCTGTTTTAGAAAAAGACTTACTCTGAGTGACTGTAGCTCTCTGAAGAACCGGGTCTGTATGCTGTATCCTCCACCCAGCATGAATAGTAGCGGACGATGTTGGCGTTATTAAACTTAGCCAAAGCAGCGACCTCACGAAGAGCTTTTCTAGAAAAGTACAGGATGTATGACAGTGTATTGCTGTATATTGTTAGGTCATTGTTTGGACATCAGACACTTCATATTGGTCTCTAAAATTTTAGGTATTCGGATATTTTAGGCTATATTGGACACATGACTTACTCTTTACTCTTCACTATCTTCACAGCATAATATGTGTTCTCAAGTTTTCGCCTTGCCTTGAAAACACTGCCAAAGGTACCTTTGCTGACTGCACTTATTGAGTCAAAGTCTTCTAAAAACCTACAAAGATAAACACGACAGCATCAAAACAATGGATTTCTACAGGAAAAAAAAGCTATACTGATTAACACAAAGTTAACAGGTTATGATTTACCTTGACTTTGTAACTTGGTTTGACGTTTGAGCTCTAGATAGCTTTTCTGGGTTTTGTACGTTCATGTTAGGACCAACCTAAGGAAAGTATTAAAGCATTGTCAATTGCATTTGGATGATAATGTAAGCGGTTTTATGAAACAAAAACTATATTTTTATACAACTTTGAATTTCTTTTCATAGAAGCCAACGACTAACAGGTAAGAAAACAATTGCTATTACTAATAATTACATCAAAATTCATAATTATGAGATAAATGTTGATGATATGATAATATATTCATATAAAAATTTTTGGTCTCATAAGATAATAATATTATATGTTTGCATATGTTTAGAATTTAATCTAATAATTATGGCTTTTTAGCTCAATATCATAATTCTGATTTACCAAAGCATTATTGTTTTCTTGCATTTATTCTTTAATTTTGCAATCATTACTTCATAGAGGATACTCATTATAAAGTATATACAGGTCCTTTTCAAAAAATTAGCATACTGTGATAAAGTTGATTATTTTCTGTATTGTACTGATAAACATTAGACTTTCATATATTTTAGATTCATTACACACAACTGAAGTAGTTCAAGCCTTTTATTGTTTTAATATTGATGATTTTGGCATACAGCTCATGGAAACCCAAAACATATCCTAAACTTCACATATGTATATTTTCGGTATTATTTTGTTTTATTTATTTATTTTTTTTCATTTGTCATTTCCTTTATAGTTCAGCTAATACTATGTCGTACTCATTTCCTTCTCTATTACTGGTAAATGCTGGAATACCTCTTTACTCCCAGCCAGGCCGTTTGGTGGCAGCTTAAAATTTGGTGCTAATCTAAAAGAAAAAAAAAAAACGTTGCCATTAACGATTAAAAAAAAAAAAAAAGGCATTAAACAAAATATTTATCACCTGTAAAAGCTTACTTTATTTTCGGCTTCACATCCTGTGGACTTACACTCTGCAACACAGATCGTTCAAATATAAAGTAGATTGGATATATATATAATATGTTAAAACATGAAATGGATCACCTCTATGCATTGGCCTGTGAAATGCTAGCAACACTTACAGGACTGATGGCCATAGGAGAACTGGCAGCAGATGAGTTTTTGAAGACAACAGAAGAACTTGAGCTGGGACTTTCAGACGAGCTTTTAGGGGAGTGTTGTGCATCCTCAGTTTTACTATGAAAACATAACCAATAACCTACTATGCATGTTATTTACATGATATAACGATGAACGATAGAAACTTACGTTGTCTGAGTTTGTGAGGAGCTGTCATCTTCAGAGCTCTGTTGATTCATAACACACATTAATAAACATGACATCATCAACATCTAGACTTATCTGTATTTCTGAAGCGTCCTGCCTGTGCGGCCCATCCAGATTGCTCATTAATTTCAGCCCAAGCGCGCTGAGCAGCATGTTGCTTCGCCTCTTTTGCGCTCTTTCCTTGTCCTTTAGGGTATTCCTTCCCCTTTATGACAGCTTTATATACAAACCTGAAAAAGAAAATGTTCGTTTTTGTTTTCCACCCAAACAAACCCGCAGAGTTATGGGCGGTTCAAGACTTACTCAGGATTGTGAGAGGGGCCTCTCCTCTCCACAAACTTGAAATCAAGTACACATTTCTGTGTCTGGCAGTAGTGATTGAGTTGTGCTATGTAGTTGCTGTCAGGTGTGGAGCTGATAGGACTGTTTTGAACAGGAGATGTTGTCTGCAGTTAAAGACATGCACAATCATTTTTAAACAACTGATCTAGACTGTAGAACACAATTACTATAACAAGTACAAAAAGGTCCCATTAGTAATGCATTAATTAACAGTGTGCAATACTTTCACCTTCGTTAACATTAGCCAATAAACCTATTCATATCATTTGCTCAAAATAATAATATTAACAGATACAACATTTGTTTTAATATGCATTAAATGTTTAGATTAATCAGTACTTTAGAGGTATTTTTTTATTATTATAACCAATGCATTATCACAAAATTAAAAGATAATGTACAACATAATATTTTATAATCTTATGAATGCATTACAATATAATGTGTGTTTTTAAGCAATATTATTATACATAATATTAAATAGTGTAATATGCATTTTGGAATGATATCTTTGTATAACATTCATTATAATGTAAAATATTTAATGTAAATGTTAATATTTATGTAAATTTTATATGTGTGTAATTCTATAATTGCAGGTACATACAGTGCCCTACAAAAACAAAGTCATTATTTTTTTCTATTTTTTTGTTATTTTAATATTTTTATAATATTTTATTATTGTTCTTTATGAATTACAAGATGTGCAGCCCATAACAATATAATCATTTATTTTAAAAGTGTCTTAAATAGCTAAAAATCATGATTTTTCTTGTCTGCATTAGTATTTTTTGTGATCATCTATCAGTCTTCAATCAAAATATTTTATAGAACTTTTCTTTTGGCAACAGTTTATTCATTTGATTAATTAAAGCCCTAAATTCTACAACACTAAATTATTCTTAGAAAAAAGTGTCCCCAAATCTCGTGTCAACTCTGTTATCATACCATATTTTTCCTTTAAATTGTTGGAATTATCTCTCAAAATTTTGTAAGTTACAGGAAATTATATCACTTTCACTCAATAGGTGCGTTCGACTTCATGCGGCGCTGCGCAGACCGATCAGCGGCTAACTTGAAGTAGTGCATGCCGGTTAGAAATTTTGTCAGACTTGAACCGACGCCACGTGACGTTCACGTGTGGTAATGCGGGAGCGTTTCGGCTTGCTCAGCCAGCGCAGCATTTTAGGAGCGACTGTATGGCGTTTAAATATAGTCAAAAGTCGCGTGCACGAGAAGAAGCAAGCGCGCAAAACCAGACCCACGAGAGTAAAATAACAATGCGAGAGAGAATCTGTGCACCCGCGAGCGCGCAGAACAGTATTTAGGAGCGGAAATTAATACTGGCGCAAGCCCCTGCTGCCTCGCGCGCACGACTGCATATGAGCGCTCGCGCGACTACTCAACACGCTCGCTCGCTCGAGTTGACTTTTGATACTTTGAGGGCGGGGCAATGACTTTTGTCTTCCCACCTGTGATTGGTCAGTTGTTTAATCAGTTTCACTCGTTTAAACATGTAGTAGGACGCGGACCAGGAGCAGGTAATTTAATTTTTTAAAGTCTTTGTGTTTCCAGTGCAATGTATTCAATATATGATATTGTATTGTACAATTTCGAAGGTACTTTTTTTGTTTACTCCCTAATGCATGTAGATATATTAAATTTAATTGAATTTTATATATATATAATCAGTCTTTAGTAATCATGAGCTGGCTACTAGTTGTATTTAGGATAGATTTTAAAGTACTTCTACTCGTTTATAAAGCACTCAATGGCCTAGGACCTACATACATTGCAGATATGCTCATTGAATATAAACCTAACAGACAACTCCGATCACTAGCATCGAGTCAGTTAGTAATATCAAGGGTTCACACAAAACAAGCGGAATCCGCTTTTAGCCATTATGCCGCCCGCAGTTGGAATCAGCTTCCAGAAGAGATCAGAAGTGCTAATACATTAGCCACATTTAAAAGCAGATTCAAAACTCATCCGTTTAGTTGTGCATTTATTGAATGAGCACTGTGCTACGTCCGAACAGATTACATTATTTTATGTATAACCATTTTTACTGTGCTAATTAATTTAAAATACATTTTTAAATCCTCTTGAATGTTTTTAAATTCTTTGTTTTTATTGCTGTGATTATTAAGTATTAAATGAGTGAGTATTAAGGACAATAAATGCTTGCCATTGTGTCTTACCTCCCTTTTCTCCGACATCTTGAAGACCAAATGACCAATCACAGGTGGGGAGACAAAAGTCATTGCCCCGCCCTCAAAGTGTCAAAAGTCAACTCGAGCGAGCGAGCGTGTTGAGTAGTCACGAGGATATGGAAAGCCAACAGGGCCAAATACACGCGAAATTAACACATCAGATACAGGTATTTCACGTGTACTTTACGTGTACTTAACAGGCATACTTTATGTGTTAAGTACACGTTAAGTAGAACAAAAAAAAGTAGTTTAGGCTACTTTGCATTGAAGCAATTAAAAGTGGTAGTATTTTATTAGGCCAGGAAACATACACAAATGTGCGAAATAAAAATATCTTTATTAATATTCGTCACAAGTACATTTTAATTAATATTAATATAAAATTAATTTGATTTAAACAATACATATATTTTTGTGACGCACAGACTTTTTATTCGTTACCTGTGCTTTATTTTCACAAAGAAATACTCAGGAAAAGATCTACACTACTTAAGAAAGTACTGCGTGTTTTATGAATTCTTTCCTTTATTTCAGTAAAACGTGAGGCACTGTATTTCACTCACCATTATTAAGACCTAACTAAAATAAGAAACAAATAAATTACGATTTAGCTAAAATATTGAAACTGATAGAAAGAGATGGATTAATAAAACAGCTGTTTAAACTCAAGTCAACAAAGTACACATTATTATTTGTACAATGTAACTTGCTCTGTATTGTGTCTTTATTATTTAATGCAAAGATCAAACGTTCTCATATGTATTTGAATACTACTCGTCTATGTAGGCTACTTCACTCGCATTCCAATATTTCTCCTGCATGATTTCTTGCGAGGATATACACCTTTTTTTGTTTGTTTTTTTTGTGGTCAGCGGCAGCGAGTTCATAGTTAATGCCAGAATAACTTAGCCTTAGGACTTTCCTAAAAAAATATAAAGATATAAAACAGTTCAAGCATATCACATCGTTAGTTTAAACACAGAACACAGAGGCGCCAATGTTTTCACTTGCATATTATTTAAATTCCTATTTTAAAACAGAATTAGGCTAATTGAACAAATTAATTGTTATAGTTTAAACCCATCACTATGAGTACGAGTATGAAAATTACTTTTTTAAAATTAAAATATCTTATCTAGGTCTAGTCTACAAATTATGGGGTTTTTTTTCTCCAACTGATGAAGAGTAGGTGAAATTATTTCTGGAAACAGCTCAAGATCAAAATTTTTTTGTGATAGGCCTGCACTAAAACTTATGTGACAATTCTCTTTTTTTAAGGACGATGTCAACATGCACAAAATTTAATTTCACAGTTTTGAAATAAATTTTCTAATCATCTATATTATTTTTCTAATGATTTAAGGATGTTATATTATAATGTTGTTATTGTTTTACGTTTCTGCTATGACCACAGAACCGTTTTAATAAGGCCCTCTGTGTCAGGATCGAGATGACCCTGATGGTTTCTTCAGCTGTCACCAGCCACCAAAGATGACATCAATTTATTATATGTAATTTTAAACGCATACTGAATCTCAAATAATTGTAATGTTTGCCATATGGCTACATATAGAGAAAAGCTAAATCTAAATTAATAAACAGTACTGACACCTGTTTCCACACACTTTATCTCCAATTTAATTAATAAACCAGCTTATGTAGTGTACAGACATGGTGTTGCAGCGTTATCGAAAAGACCCTGTCCAAGTTTTGGTTAGGTAGGTTATTTAGGATGTGCCATACATTTATAAAAACATAATGAATTGTGTAAAATATTTAATAAAGAAAATTAACAATTTTTCCACATTTCTCTGTACCCACTGGATGTAGAATATGGATTGCTTTATTTGCTTCAGCCTTATAAAGGTTGAGAAGAACACAACTTTGAAAGATATTTTGTTTTGACCAGTTGTCTGCAGGCTACAACCTTGAGTTTGGGTTTGTATGTTAGGTACAGACTCTTCCATGCTCTTTTTCGTTTATTTCAAATATAAATGGTTAAATATCTATAAGCTCTCATTTTAATCCTGAAAGTGTACTGTTATGAGTACTATGATTCCATGATATCTTAATATAAAAGGATGCAACAAGCACCACCTGCTGGCCATAAATTTAAGCACAAAAAGCTCATATTTATTACAATGCTCTGTATCCTTAACCTGTTAATTAAGAACCTCTAATGTAATTGGTTTCCCACCTAAATGTTAATTCTTCGATTGTAACACACACACACACACACACACATATGTATATATATATATATTATTCTTTGATGGTAAATTTAATGTGTAGTAGTGGTAGAATGTCTTCTATTGCTCTAAAAGACATTTTATTCATGTTTTTCTTGATGTATAAAAAAGTTTACAGAAATAGTTTTACCAATTTGTTGCAAATGCAGCAAATGAGATTGTCCCTTTTAAACAGGAAACTGTGATCTGCATCACGCCTACTCCACATGTACACGTGAAATACACGTATTTGACGCGTTAAATTTCGCGTGTATTTGGCCCTGTTGGCTTTCCATACGTGATCTGCCATATTTTAGCAAGCACGACGTGTCCGACTTCACGGCTCCGTTTTCAGCTCCTCCTTGACTGCTTTCGGCTAATCTCGCCAGCATGAGCTCAAACACATCTGTTGATAAGGTCTGAAGCACTGAAAAGTATCTGTGCTCTCTCTGAGAAAATATTTAAATCTTAAAACTTTATAAAAAGTCAACTCTGTTACCACAATATCAAAAGGAAAACATAATACTGATCTCACATTGGGTTATTTAAAGCTCTTTTAATCATTAGTGTCATGTGTTCTTACCATTTATGCCAGCAAATAATAATAATGTATAACTCTGTTATACTATTGTCAGCACTGTTAGTCCACCCAGGTAACAGAGTTGACCAAACGTACCCGCAATTATAGAAGGAGTCATATATTTAAAAAGTAAATGCACACTGGTGAAAATGTTACACAAATAATTAACATGAATAATATATCTGTACTTACAGGTTCAGCATTTTGAGAGTTTTTAAGGCCATTAAGGGCGTTCTTAGCAGCATTTAGCTTTGCATCTTTCTTGGTTTTCCCAGTGCCCTCAGGATACCGCTGTCCATTAACAATAGCCCTCATAGTGAACCTGACAACACGGGTCATTTTTTTATATATATTTACCTTTTATCACAACAGCACATAGAATGAATGACAGCTCCATACGTTTTGATGTGATCCGGTCCATCTGCGGATCCCTCCTCATACTCCACAATGCACTTGTTCTTCTGCTGGTACTGGTTCAGCTGAGAAATATAGTTCCCTTGCAGAGACTCCATTGCACAGATTAAAAAAAAAACTAAAAATAAAACACTGTCCGAAGAGCGTTTGCGTAGATCAGCACGTGAGCGCCACGCAGAACGTCACATCCCTGGAGACGACCATTAAAAGACAAATTACCGTGGTTTTAAGTCCACTTAACACCGTACTAACAGTGTCGGCTCACCACAGACACAAACTCACTTTCATTTCTTCGAATCTTCTAGCTCGATTAAGTTTCGATTTCCGGAGTTCAACGTCATCGCCAAACATTGCGTTGACCAATCAATGTCCAAGCGTGTTCCTACAGTAGGCCACACCCACTTTTTGACAAACACAATTATATCGAAGTATTTTCAGCGACTTAGATTCAGAAATAAATTGCCAGGTATAATATAAACGCAAACTTGTGTTTGTCTGTGTTTTGTTTGTTAGTTTTTATGTGCAAAACCCCTCTTTGATTGTTTTCTGGAGAAATAAATACATAAACAAAACAAACATAACATTTCCACACAATCCAAAATAAAAGCTCTCTGAGATTTAGTTAAACGGAACAAATGAAGTGATGCATCGCTGATATAAAACAATTATACACAAGTTATAATCAAAATAGCAATGCCTTGTTTAATGAATGACTAAAAAAACATAAATATTAAACACAGCTATGCAAAAAAAACAAAAAAAAAAACATCGAAAGGAAGTGTTCCAGATAATCCCAGGTGTGTCTAGTCATCGTGATCTGCTGCAGTGTCACCAGGACAGTTTGAGCTCAAATCCTCCTCATCTGTGGGTCAAGAACAGTTCGGTTTATTTATTATTTACGTATAAGCTCAAACCTCTGTTATATGTTAACACTTCTTACCGTTAAACGCCGTCCCACACCATATGCAGTAAAAATGGACTCCTCGCAGATACGAGGTGAGAAACTGCAGCTTGTCTGAAGGCTGTGAAGAAAAGACGACAGAATAAATGGTGCTTCTAATAATAATGCAAGAGGCACAGGTAATCATCAGCACAGTCACACAGAATATGATACGAGCTAAATTATCAATGCTGAATATGCACAGTGTCACGTGATCCTGCAGAAATGGAGAAACATTTCCGATTATTATTATTAATGCTTATGAAAGAAAGATCCAAGGATCAGCATTTATCTGATATAAAAAGCTTTTGTAACATACAACATTTTTGTTCCCCTCCAAAGCAACGAAAGAGTCACGAACTCACGGTTAGTTCCTCCTCATCATCATCACTCTCCTCTGGTTTGGTTTCCTCCTCCTCCTCCTCCTCCTCTTCATCTTTCACAACTTCAGGCCAGTACCAGCTGTCTCTGGGAACAGCGATGCCCTAAAAGCAGAATGCATTCAACTTCAGGTTTAAAGATATGAAGAGAAACCAAGCGTCCTGCTGACCTTCTGGCTGTCGAGCTGCTCACAGGCCCGCTGGCTCTTCCTCAGGTCGCCCTGTATTTGCCGCTCTTCTCTTTCGGTTCTCTTACGCACTCTGTAATAAGCATGTTGCTCAACCACATCCAGACACTCACGAAATAACAGTCACTTTTTATGTTATCAGGCATTTATAACCTATATACAGTCTGATATACAGAAAGAAATATATTTATCTGGCCAAATGTAAATCAATGAGATCTTTATAACATGACATAAATATAACTCATAGCTATATGAACTTCATATATTTTGAACAATATCAACACCAACAATCTGTGAATCTAATTATGCACACATTTTCCTCTGAATTATTTGTAATTAATTGCATGTGTATATTTCACAGTGAACCTCCCAATGAATGTAGAAACAATATAAAGATGATGTATTACTATTATTAACGATGCCCTGTATTTTTAACCCAATACTAATACTTATGTCTCTATTAAATGCATTCCCCCCTCAATTCCAGCCATTAATTACAGCACTTCAGTGTTACCGTGCAATTGAAAGCTATCATTTTTAACATTTAGTACAGCTTTAGTATAAGTATCATTTTAAACATATTGATATTAAAAAAAGCTAAGAGGAAGAAAACACATCTAATGTTTTTAATTAAAAGACAAAATGCGCAGGACAGCCTCAGCCGCCGTACTTATATTTCATACTCGCATACAAACATGATTAAGTAAACTCAATTTCAGTAAGTGTTTATTTAGAAATATGACTAACAATATCAATATTCTTGGATTTGCTTGACAGGTGAAGAATGTGGGTGTTTGTGTGATAAGAAACCATAGACTATAATGATCAGAAGGGATGGGGGTAATTGTGTGGGACAGGTTTGATGATTTAGAGGCCTTGCGTATCTTGTCATCTGCAGGTTCGTACCTGAAGTCCTCTAATGATTTCTTCTCCACTTGTTGTGTCATTTGCACCTTTCTCCTGTAATTCTGAAGCTCTTGGTCTGCTTTCCTCTTCTTGAGTTCTTCCATTCCAATGCCGCCTCTGTCTGAGAACAGCACAAACACACACAACCCTCAGCGCTTCCGAACGGTACCTGAGAACAGCATCTGCTGTCGATAAGCAGAAAAATCATTTTCTCGGGTTAAATGAAGACATGGTCATTTTACTAGACAGAGCTTTACTCGATGTAAGTTCAGGACGTGTTCTGGTGCACAGGAGTGGAATAACTTGGACACTGAGGTTATGACGACGACTCGTGAGGGTTTTAGTAAAACGGTGTTTTTAGACGGGCTGACTTGAATTTGAGAGATTACGATGACTGCACCGTGGTGAAGACTGATGAAACGCCACAGGAATTGTTTGTGTTTAATATCAAGGACCTTTACTGTGTTACGCCTAACAAAGAAGTATCGTGACTTGTAATGCCTAATAGAACGTAATCAATCTCAAAAGAACCTGTTTTGATGTTCAGAGGAACCGGCTCGACCCGTCCAGCACCTGCAACATTTTTAATACACACAAAACCACATTATGTTTTTGGGGGACATTTGTGAACACAACAGCAGTCATAAGTAGCACAGGTATATTTGTAGTAACGTTATCATGTTAAAAATCTTTATGTTTTCTGAATATATTTTGTACTGTACATATATACAAATGCATTGCATAAGGAGATTTTCTCAATATTTCTAATATTTCTAACAGTATCTCAGCCAAATATTGTTAGATCCTAACAAACCAGAAATCAATGGAAAGTTCATTTATTCAGCTTGCATGCATGAATCACGATTTTATGCCTGGTTGTGTTGTTCATGTTTACAGTTCAGCACTTTAAAAGTCTCAATCACTGACCCTCTTTTCCCAGGCCCTGTCCTGCTTTATATCCCATCTTCTGCAGTAACGCAAAGCCTTTATTTTGGCTGCTTAAGGAGCTCTGAAGAGCCGTCTCCCGACTCTCTCGTTCCTGCTCTTTGTAGCTCTTTTGCCGGTTCTGTGCATTTTTCTCTTTCTGTAGAGCCTCTTTTTTCATGGCTTCCTTCACACGCTTCACCATCGGGACGCCAGGCCGAACATCTGGGCTGATAATGTGTAAAGAGCATCAAAACAATTCCACAAAACAACATTTAAGCAGCTGTTTATGTTATTTAGCGGAAATAAATCTGCCGTTGCAGATGTTGAGAGCCTGAGCTCTTGTTTAGTTGATTTCAAGGTTTACAAGCATATTCACTGTCATACACTGTAAAACAGGAGTTGTAATAAACCTTTTACAAGAAAATACTACTTCAGGTTTTCTACTTTAATTCAACGTGTTACATTTCTTTATAACCCATTCTGGAATTGAATAGCAATTTCCTAACATTTTTATAGTAGATTTTTTTTTTTTTAACAATTCACACTAATTTTACCATGTCTACAACACTGTATATGCCCCAAAACAATTTCTATATTATTTATATAATAGCCTAAGGAATGAAATTACATCATGCACTTATTCAGAAACAGGCAGAATGTTAGTTTGCTTATAAATATTACACAAATATCACTCCGTGTTTATCTCTCATACACAGCGAACACCTCTGACAGTGACCACGTGGTTTAAACTCACATCTGGTTCAGGAAAGCGTCAGACATGTAATCATCTTCTTCGTCAGCCATGTGTGTAATTTATTAAAGACTGAAAATAAATTATAGTTTAAAATAGAACAGAAATTCCTTGGATCGCTTTTGTTGTTCCTTCCAGTAAATGTGTCCGACCGGAAACACCGGAAAGTGTGTTTGGTTCCGATATAGACTGAGACTGCGGGGTGCTACTGGAACACGGCAAAATAAAATAAAATAATAAGATTAATAAATATTATATGTAAATACACACATCTAATATATGGTTGCGTGTGAGTAAAAATAATAACAAAACAAAAAACTAAAGTTTAAATACACTAATAGCTTTCAGCTTTTCTATACATTTTAAAATATGTCATATAT
>JAUYWG010000011.1:1000875-1017400 GCA_034779775.1 Enteromius afrohamiltoni
ACACACACTCAAGCTCTCACACACTCTTGCACACACACATTGGCATTAAAGGTACACAGTGACACACACATTTTACACTTTTGTATTTTATGCTGCCAGACTAAAGTCAAGTTTTGAATAACGACTGTTTGTTTGAAATGATAATTATCATATCATGTGCTTTTAGCAGACTTGTGTATCCAAAATGACGTTCAGCACAGGTTCAGTTTCTCTAAATTGCCCTTATCTTGTTTCCTCTAAAGGTAATAATGTTCCTGGATTAACCCTTTGATCATACAGCTTACTGACTTACAGCCTAGTCAGGGTTAATTCACCCAAAATTGTTCAATTTGTTAATTTCTTTTAATTATTTAATTCATAAAATATAATCATATTAATATTGTTATATTGTATTTCTATTACATGGCTTCATGGACTACTTCTGATTGGTCAGTCGTCACATTCCAAGATTTGTTCCCAGATAACAACCGGTAAAACTAATAACACAGGTTAATCCGGGTACTACGCATCTTCTTGACCGTTAATAGTTATCTCACTCCGCTGACGCTGATAGTTTAGCACCATCCTGTGGCTTAATGACTCGACTGACTCAACTAACTCCTCTGCTTCATGCCGGGCTGCCGATAAGCCTGTCGGGCTTTATTCTGCAATAACAACCTGCTAGCTGTACATTATTCCTTACATATCACAATATATGCTGTTGTTATATCACATGTAGAATTATTTTATTTTTTTGTAAAATATATGCAGTATAGTCATGATTATTATTATTATAAATAATTTTGTTATGTTGTAGAAAATACTTGTAAAGATCATGTTTCATGAAGATATTTTGTAAATTTCCTACCTTAAATATATAAAAATTAAATTTCTGATTAATATGCATAGTAATATGCATTTATAAGATTTTTTCCAGATTTTCACATTTCAAAGTTGTATCTTGGCCTGATACTGTAAAAATGGACCCTTATATGTTTTGTGCTGCAGGGTCATATATATTTAATTAATACATTATTGTCATAGCACATAATATTTCTTAAAAATACAGTTTGTTGGCCTGAAATACTTGTGGTCTGTATATTCTCCACTGGCAGGTGAAACGCTCAATTTGCTGCCCTGCACTCCCTCACAGCTCAAAACTGAACGCATCCCGTCCCGTCTCTTTTCCTCCGAGGCACAGCTTTGTTTACAGCTCTGATGAATTCAGAGCGTCACGATGGATCCGTCCCATCAGCTGGCAGCCGCGGCCCTCACAGACGGCTCTGGCTCTGCTAGCTTTATCTGTAGCATTTACTGAGTACATATTTACGAGCGCACGGCTCCTGCTAGAATAGAGGTGGGTTTGCGGGATGCCTGAGCAAACACGAGCGGCGGAAACTGGATTAGTGACACATTAATGCCTGTATCTGTGTGATCCCAGCTGCAAAGATGTACGCAATATCAAACAATCGTGTCTTGCGGGACTCTGCTCGGAAACGCATTCATCCTCCTCTAACGCTGCGTGTTCACTTAAGTGTAATCATGTCCTCTGAGCAAATATTGCACACCGTTACAACTTCATTTGCCAGTATCCCTTAAATGAGGCACTTTTAGGGCACCATTGATGGCGAATCACCATAAACTCGTTTCTCTGTCTTCAGTCACTCTACAGTTGAGGTCAAAAGTTCACACCCCCCTTTCAAAATCTGCAAAATGTTAGGTGTTTTACCAAAATGCATTTTATTGTTCCTTTAGTACTGACCTGAATGAGATATTTCACATAAAAACTGTTTACATATAGTCCATAAGAGAAAATAAGAGTTAAAATAAACTTGTTCAAAAGTTTTCACCCCCCTTTATTCTTAATGCTGTATTGTTCACAGGTTGATCCACAGCTGTGCTTTTTTGTTTTTGATAGTTTTGTTTTCAGCTGCCAGCATTAAGAGCGTGAATACTTTTGAACAGAATGAACAATGTATATATTTTTCCCTTCTGGAGCATCAGTAGGCATTTGAACCTTCTGTTATAGCTGTATATGAGTCCCTCAGTTGTCCAATTGTCCAAAATCATACAACTGTATGTATTATCAGCCTCATTAATGATCTGATGGGCTTCATCAAAAATTAACACCTCACGGCCATTTATCTGAAGCAGCTCTAGTTTTTATTCAATCAAGTCATTCATTCATTATGCATGTGTGTGTGTCTCGGGTGAATGAGAAAGAGAAATGGACTGAATAAATGAGAAAACCATAGGAAACGACTGTTTAAAGAGAGACGAGAACAAGATGCTAAATGTGCAATTACGCAAACCTGAGCAGCACTAATCATTTACTTCTGAACTAGAGGCGATTCAAAGACGAGGCGTGTTTTCTGAAGATAATGTGAGCAGTGTGAGCCTGAAGAATAACTCTCCCGCAGAAGTGGAAAAGTGTAAATTTAAGAAGAAAAAAAACATTTACTCAAACCAATTTGCAGTCTGGTAGTTTTAGGTGGTTGCTACGCAGTTGCTAAGGTGTTCAGAATGTTTTTTGTTGCATTGCTCTTCAGTTGCTAAATGCATTCTAAGTTGCTTTTGGGTATTGTTGGTTGCCTTTTGTTTACAGGCCTAGATGAAAAGTTTTCAGTGTTTTAGAAGCCTCCAAATTGAATCATTCTTTTTGCAAAGACTCCCATCTCAAAATTTGAAAAGGCAGCTGCGTATTTTTCATTTGCATGTTGGTGTAGAAATTGCTAGTATGTCAATGGTCAATAGTATTTTAAAAAATCTTTAAAAAAACTTTAAAAAATCCTTTTTTAAACATTTTTTGATAACTATTTATCTAGAGAGTCCATAGATTATTACTGCAGTGGTTTGATCGACAGGTACTAGCTTGCAAAAGTAGGTTATTAACATATTATTTAATAACTAATGAACGATTTGATTGACAGCAATGGTTCTTACAGACCATGAGTTGAACGTGCCCATCGAGTTTTGTTCCGTTTGACCAGATACACCAATGTAGATGCTAATTGGCCTACTGTTTCGCAACAAAATCAAAATTTCAACATTCTTTTCATAATTATTGAAATTCAATGTCAACAGATTATTTCAAACCTAGGACTGGTTTGTAAAGGTGGGTTACGGATATAATGATAATGATATTTGGACACTGGTGTTAAAGTAATAAGAATGATATTATATATTTCATGATCTGTAATAAGTATTTGTGATTTAATTGAGTATATTAGTTTAATTAATTAATTATTTAGATTTTTTTCCCCAATTCAGCTCCCATTGGTAGGTTTTTAATTTAGTATAATAATATATAATTAACTATAACCATATTTTCCTGTAGTAGTAGTAATTAGTTAAATGTATTTTAAATAAAAATTTTATTAAGTTAATTACTCTATTCATTATTTATTTTAAACTCGTCTTTCTATAAATTTTTGGGTTTAGAGGTTTTATATTTATTTCTAGACCATGACTGCTGTGGGATAAATTACGGGCACAAGAGGTTTTGTTCAAATCATTAACATTAACTATGAACAATCATAATAGTGATGTTTGCATAATGAGGGGAGAGAATGTCATTTCCGAGTGCACTTGAGGTAATTAAACATCAGCGCTTTCAGATATTGACCACAGAGCAGGCTGTCTGAAAGAGAGATGCTTTAATCACAAAGCAAAAAGTGCCGCGGCATTTTCTGATATCTGCGGATGCTGGTGTTATGTTTTTCCTCATGCAGATAATCGCTTGGCCTCTCCTCTGTTAAGCGAGCAGGAGTGTTGTGTTTCGAGATTCTGACCAGGAAAAGCACTAAAATGTTTCCAGTGCAGACGGTTTAATTGATCTCTCTGGCTTTCTGACGGTGTGTGTAAAGGCACGTGATGGTGCTGCCGTATGGAGACAAGCGGAGGTGTTTTGTTTGAGTGTTTTCACTTGACTTGCTGCGGGGAAGCGGCCCGTCGCTCAACATTAGCCTCATGTGCGGTGTGTTGGAAATGATGGTGAAGTGATGGAATGGTTCTGTTCCCAAACCTCACTCCCTGCCACCTTCACAGACTGCACTAGATAAACTGTTATTGCATTATCTAGATTGAAATATTTAGTGCTTAATGTGTATTAAGTGTTGTGTTCAGACAGCAAAAGTGTCTAATTTAAAACACCCTGCACTGGCATGAACCATCAAACACTCTGAGTATAATCACACATTTTAGTCTGATGTCAGTATCTATTTTCTGTTTCAGGGTTATTATAGGTATTTTTGTTGTTGTTGCTACTGTTATAATAACACTAAAACTAAAATTAAAACCATAAAAAAGTATTTACATTAAATTATCTTAATAATAATAATACAATAAAATAAAATATTCCTATTTCTCATTTTAATATAGTTGAAATTAAGGTCTTAAAATAGCGTTTTATGAATAGCGGTTATGAACGTAACCCACGTTCCCTGAAGGAGGGAACGGAGACATTACATATGGGAACTTGCCAGAGAGACCAATTGCCTTTGAGTTTTATACAAAAGGCCAATGAATATTACCGTGCATTTGATTGCGCTCAGGTGCACCTCATCACTGCGTGAGTATAAGAGGGCAGAGTCGTGGCAGGAGAAAGTGTAACGTCTCTGTACCCTCCTTCAGGGAACATGGGTTACGTTCGTAACCTAGACGTTACCCTTTCAGTCGAGTCACTTTGACATTACATCTGAAGCTCCGAGTGCGGTCAGTGTAGAGGCGCAGCGCGCATACAGGACACAACAACTCTAAGGCTGGGTCTGCCTCCTCCCGGGGCAGAGCTTACAGGTTCACCACCTGATCGCAGAAAGGCGTGGTGGGAACCTTGGACACGTAGGTGGGCCGGGGTCTCAGGATGATGTGAGAATCAGCCGGGCCAAACTGTAGGCACTCTTCGTCGACAGAGAAGGCTTGCAGATCCCCTACCCTCTTAATAGAGGCCAGCGCAATGAAAAGCACTGTCTTCAGCATTCGATTTCATAACTACAGACTGAAGTGGCTCGAAGGGAGCAAGCCGCAGGCCATTTAAGGCGACGGCGAGGTCTTGTTCCTCGTCCTCCCTGATCTTGCACAGGGTCTAGCCCCAAGCTCCTAGCCACAACGCGGGAGGACGCGAGGGGAAACATCTCGCGGTCGAGAGGCAGGACTTCACCGTAGCCATGGTCATACGCTCGCAATGAATGCATTGACCATCCATAAAAGCTGACTCAGCGTGCACTTGGCCCAGACACGCGAGACAACGATCATGTCCGTCCGAAGAGGTGAGGAAACTCCCGCATCCAGAAACGCATGGCCGGTTAGACATTCCGAAGAAGGTCACCAACAAAACAATTTTTACTATTTCTACCGGTTGCCCAGGAAAGACCTAACGCGGCAACTCGAGAGAGCAGAAAAGCAGAAACTATTAAAATCAGGATTCCTCGATCGTTCTCCAGAACTCGCAGAGGCGGTCTCCTGTAGTTGCTCAGAATGGCGAAGGCTCTGAAGCGAATATCTGCATGTGCATTCTGCTCGTGCCCTCTTATACTCACACAGTGATGAGATGCACCTGAGCGCAATCAAATGCACACCAATATTCATTGGCCTTTTGTATAAAGCTCAAAGGCAATTGGTCTCTAGTGAGTTCCCATATGTAACGTCGAAGAGATTCGACTGAAAGGGTAACTAAAACGAATGTATATATATATATATATATATATATATATATTTCTAAAAAAAATTAATAATCTTATTTTATCATTTTTATTTAGTATAGTTAATTGTTTAAAAAACTACATTCAAATAAAAAATATAAAAAGTTATCCATTTTATTAAAAAAATTTAATAATCTTTCAAAGAAGGCTCTTCTACTCATCAAGGCTGTATTATATAATATCTAAATCAAATAATATCAATATTATTAATATCTAAAACAGCTATTTTTTCTGTGAATATATGTTAAAGTGTAATTTATTTCTGTGATATTCAGCTGTATTTATTTGAAATAATAATTATAAACATTATAAATAGTTTTACTGGCACTTTTCATAAATTTGATGTGTAAAGTATTAATCTTACTGTCCCTAATAAATGAAGAATACATTCAATAGTGTCTTAAAAATTTGGCCAAAACAAGGAATATCATCTAGGAAGCCTTGAAATGCTGTCTAGATAGGGAGCTCGGTGGGTTGAGACAGAATATATCACATTAGTTCTATAGCTGCTCATGCATACTCGGAGACTCTGACACATAACCTTCCTGTCACCGGCCGTGGCTTTACTGCGGTTTAACGCAGTAGCTTCTGGATTAAGTTATGCCACATCCTGAGTGTTTGGATCCTGCCGAGCTGATGACTGTCCTACAGACGATCCTCTCATCTGCCATGAGAACATACAGGCACTCTGCTGGAGTCACAGAGGGAGGTTTGACCGTCTGCTTCATTAACAGAGCAAGATCAGGTCTAGTGGAAACCAGCAGCTAACGTCTTCATTAACATTAACAGGAGCAGAGTACTGTTCAAACCCTTTAGAAACATTACCAGGGTTCAACATTAACCCCTGAAAAGTAAGCTATTAAAAAATACTTTTAATTCATTAATAATAACAGAAATACGTAAATAAATATATAAATTTATTTAAATTACTAAATACCAAGGACATAAATATATATTTTGATTATTATTATTACAGTACATCAGTTTAGTATGAAAATGTAATCCAAGAGACTCTGTGTACTGCTTTTTTGGTCCAATAAGTGAAATAATAAATTTGGACCCGAATTTATTAGGATAAAATTATTGGTCATCCAGTGTTTTAAATTTGAGCACATTAAGAAGTTTCATCTGGTCTTGTATCATCAGCATAACAATAGAAACTAATCCTGTATTTTCTAATAATATTACTAAGGGGTAACGTGTATATTGAAAATAGCAGAGGGCCTAGGACAGAACCTTGCAGCACTCCATACTTTATCGGTGATCACTGATGAGTCCCTGTTTAAACAGACAAAGTGACACTGATTGGACAGGTAAGATCTAACCCTGCCCTTCAGTACCTGTAAAGTTTTGTAATCGATCTAGGAGTATGTCATGATAGTGTCACTAAGATCAAGTAAAAGAGATGCAAGAGTTAAGTCATTTGTCAAGTACAGTTTCTGTGCTATAATATTTATTTGTTATTTATTTACTTATTTATTTTTGCAGGAAGTAGCACAATTGAGCAGACACAAATGATTAGAAATAAACGGTTTCTTAAGAGGAACTCGAATGATTTTGAGACATGACCTAAAGATAACGATGAGTTAAAAATATTGAGAAGCAGTTCTTCTGCTACAGGTAACAGGTCTTTCAGTAATTTAGTGGGTACAGGATCTAGTACAGGATGCAGTGATAAGTGTATTTAGCTCTTCCTGTCCTATAGCTGTAAAGCAGTCTTTGTTTGTTTTTCTCCATTTTCGCTGGTCATCTCATATAGTTCACGTGTATTTATGGGTACACATGTTGTAGAGAGAAATCTTTGCTGGTTGGAACAATAGTTCTACTCTGAGAGCCATATAGGCCTGGCTAATATTAGAAATACTCAGCATGCACGATGCAAGGTAGTGGTGTACAGTAACATCATAATTTTCTGGTTTAATCATATGTTATTAGTAGATATGACAATAAAGAAATAACAATAAAATGTGGAATTGTTAAATGCAAATGACAGATTATTGGACAGTAATAAATGTCTGACCACCTTATTCATTATTCTTTCATTCATTGTCTTTAATATTTTATAATAGGAATAATAATAAAAATAACAATAATAATTACTATTATTATTATTATGGTTATTATTTTAAAAATAAGTTTCATGGTCAGTAATAAATATTTATTAATTAATATGAAGTATTCGTTTCTGATTTTAAAGTAGCAATAAGCCATCATGGCAGCTGATATATTTAAACAATTGTAGATTATAATTGCTTGTAACATTCGTTGGTTCTCTGATATTGCCCTTTTTTTAATCTATTGACAGCTTTTACTGTAGATATTTAATTGTCTTTTTAAATGCATTGCAGTTTGGTAAATTTAGGAGAATGAGAGACTGTTTTTCTAAAAAAATGCACATCTTAAAAGCCTTACTTTGACGTATATCCGAGTGACGTACATCAAGACTCATTTTTGGACATGGAAAATAGATTTTTTTCAAAAACACATTACTCGCAGTAAGACCAGGAAGATGAATGAAGTTAAAGCCACAAAAGAGTTTAACAAGCTAAATGAATCTCATCTCATCTCATGTCCTTTCCTTTCTTCCCTCTGTCTTCCACCGTATAATGTAGGCGGTGGGGTTGTCTCGTTACACACTCATTCCTAAAATAGCTGCATATCCATCTCTTTTCACCATCACTAACTTTCACACGTTTCCTGGCTCATACCTGATTCTTCATCAGCGCTCGCAGACTCATCCCGAGCCTCCAACAGCCTTATTGCTCACACATCCCCTGTGCATTTCTTCTATTTTAAGTGTGTTATTGCCCACGTGAGGCTGATAACTGCCTATGTGAAATGACACACTCTTTGTATTGTTCTGACACGTGGCTCTGGATGAAACAGTAATTGATTTGCCTTCTAAAAGCTCCAACATCGGTGCGTTTCATATGTGCTGCATACAGATGCACATATATTATCTCAGCAGGTGTATGAAGCTTTTTGGGTGCATTTCTTTATAATATTAAATGTAATATTTTGGCTTGAACTTCTCGCCACCTGGGGGCGTCACAAAGAAGATTACAGAGCGACTTGAGATGAAACTTGCTAACAGGTCTGACGTTCTCCACACACACACACACACACACACTTCAGCACATTTTAATACGTTCCGTCCCTCCCGAGTGTGGCAATGCAGAATAGACGGTTTGCAATTCAAATGAAAAATGCTATTTTCAACACTGAGCTGTGTTTTATATTCGCCCTTAAACCATTTCAGCAGAGGAAAACCAATTACATGAGCTGCTGAAAAATAATGCAAAGCCTAATAAAAAATGCAAATTCATTTGGCAGGTTTGCCGCCTAAGTGGAGCTTTTTTCTTGTAAAAAAATTGTGTTCGCTCCTGTACACTTTTAGTTGCTGGACTGTTTGTTGTTGCAATTGCTTGGAGACAAATCTAGCATTTTCAGACATCAAATGCACGCTTGCATCACGAAGGCATTCGCAACATGTTGAAATGAACAATTACGCGTTCATGCATTTAGCAAATATTTTTATTTAAAGTGAATTTCAAGCTACACTTTTTATTAAATTCATGCATGCCTGTGATCTCAGCATTGCTAGCAATTTGCTCTACTCTCCGTAATGTTTTATGTGATACGATGAATCTATTTTGACACTAAAATGCTAGTTCTCAAGCATGCAATGTCTTTATATGCTTATTAAGATGGTGTTGTTTGATTAGCTGCATCCTAATGTCAGCTGTCTGTTGAAACATGGAGACAAATTCTGATCTCTTTAATGCGAACAGATAACAAAGAACCCACAAATATTACATGATGACTTTTCAATGTTTTAAATGACCTTTATTTAAAGGTCTATTGCAATCTAAAGTAGTTTAGCAATCTAGAATGATTCAGATATTGTATGGAAGGGAGTATTCATTCAGGACTGAGAAAAGCAATTTCTTGTTGTTTAATCTAATTATAAATTGACTATTTTGTCACTTGGTCACTCAAAACTGGGCAGTTGATTTCTATAGTTCTATTTAATAAATGTTGAATGTTTTTGTAGAGATTATTGTTATGTTGTGACATAAATTTGCATTTATGCTACACTTAGTGTAGTTTGTTGGTTGAACAATTTCATTAGAAGCTGTTTTAGAAATGCTTATTCGAATTGTTGTTATCTTATCAATACCCTCCTTTGTGGTTACTATATAGATACCTTGTTTTGGCTATTTTTAAAGGCAGCGTCTCTTGTAAATTCAACAGATAAAGGGTGCGTTGAGAGACATGCCCGGGTATAAATATGCTTATTTTCATGCAATACAAAAAATATAATAAAAATGAATAGGGATGGGTAAAAAATATTGCTATTAATCGGTTCTCATCTTAAATTCCAAGAAAGATTAGTCTGGCCTGTTAACAGTTAATGGACAGAACGTTGAAGGGCACGTCCTTTATATTGTATACTGTGCTTTGGTACTTTTATTATAAAAACATTCTGTCCATTGTACTGCAGTATCTAAACAATAATGCTATTCAGGTGTTGTTTAATGTGAAGTGACAGATCACTGTAGCGCCTCAGTTCAACAGACGCACATGAAGTTTTAGCAAATTAAACATGACTTACCACACCAAGGTAAGCTAAAATAAAGACCTCACAATCTGTATCTAATCAGTGTTTCAGCCGCTCAGAGACTCAATATAACGTCTTGTAAACAATATGCACGTAACTCACATTCAGGCTACCTCAGAAAAATATATTTTATATCAGTGTTTTAGGATAGGGAGAGAAAATATCCAACATTCACTTTGTTTTGCGTTTATCTATATTCTGAAGGTTTTTACTGAGGGGTTTATTGATGGTCCGTGTACCTTCGGATAATTAGTTTTTTAATAGATATTAAAAAATGAAAAATTGCGAACGCATTGGCTTCATTAAATACGCCATCATTTTTGCTCATAAAGGTAAAAGTAGGCTAATACATTGTTCGGAACTGTAAAGGGTTTAAAGTTTCTATTCGGCCTGCAAAAGACTAATAAAATCGTAATTAATGCATGGCTGGTTCAGTCATACAGAAATACGGGACAAGGAAGGGACCTATAATTAATTTGCTGCTGAAATATCAGGTCAGTCTTGAGCTCTCATGGTACACACAGTGCGTACACACACACATATATATAAATGGCAGTGCCACACAAGGTGCTTATAATAAATCAGGTGGTGTGCTAAAGATGTAGGCTAGTATTTGTGAGTTGTGAAAGCATGTTTAATTCAACATGGTTTTCAGAGAAGCTTAAATACAACAAAAAAAGAAAAGGTTTGCAATTGTTAATGTAATGAATCAGCTGGGGAGGTAGGGTGAAATCTAGTTAAATTTTACTCTGTGACTGTATACAAACGAGTGCATGTTTAATTATACGCCTGGTTTTCAGTGAAACTGTTATTAATGCAATCAGTCTGAACGGTGAAATCTAGTTTTTTACCCTATCACCTGTGGTCTCTCGCTTTAATCTAATTACAATGAACTATTTCACTCAATATTCATGTCCAGCTTGCAGTCGATAGTAATTCGAGTCTCTATTGAGCTGTGAGAGTTTTCTGTGTTGTTTGTTGTAAGAAAGTTGACTTGATTTTGAAGCAGAGGTTTAGAAAAGGCCTTCAGCCTCTGTGGAGGAGTCTTCAGGGATTGTTTTCTTCCTCAGATGAAGCAGCATGGGTGCAGTTCTCTCTCAGGAAACCTCCTAACACTTACACAGCAATCCTCTCAGCCCTTCTCTCAGGATATGCTTTTATCGTTGTTTCAAGGTGAGGTGTGAATTGTTGCGATGATGGTTTCATGCGGTCAGATATTTGTGTTATGAGCGAGACGTTTAACCGGTCTTCTGCGCTGAGAAAAAGAGAAGACTGTCTTACGAGGGAAAGATGCACCATGGGAAGCGTTAGAGCGTTTGAAGGCTGTGAAAAGTGCCAACTACAACTGTCCAGAAAGACAAAGAACGGAGCAGGAGAGTGTGAGAATCTCACTGCGCCTGTCAAGTACGAGTCCGAGTCATATTCACCCCGAAATCAAAGAAGTAAGATGCTATTTTCTGCATAGAGAATATGAATGGTAGCCCGCAGGGATTACAGTTCTTGCCGAAGTTGCTCGCTGTTACCAGATTTAAAAAAACGCACGCACTGAAGAGTTATGTAGATGGTTGATTATCTGCATGACTGAAAACTGTGTCAAGCATTGCATTATATTTCATAGATTAAAGACAGCTTTGAAATTAAGCAAGCTGGCAGTAGAGCAACTGTTCTAAAACATTGTCATATTCATAGTCTTGAATATTTCAATAAAGCGATTTAAAAACATATAATGAAGCCTGAAAAAAGTTTTCACTTTTTTTTGCATTTATAGACCTTACTTAACATTACTTTACACTTATATTGTTAGAAAGGATTTCTATTTAAAATAAATGCTCTTTTTAACGTTTGATTCATTCAAGAATCCTAAAAAAAAATGTCCAGAAAAATATTAAGGTTCCAAAACATAATAAATCAGAATATTATTCAGATTTCTGAAGATCATGTGACACTGGAGACTGGAGTAATGATGCTGAAGATCACAGAAATACATTATATTTTATATATATATATATATATATACACTACCTGGAAACAGTAAGATGTTTCTTATATATACAATTGAGGGCTATATAATTTATATATAATTTATTTATATTATTTATCTAATATATATATATATATATAATTTAATTTGTAGTGAATTTAATAACAACAATATATTGGATATGATTAACATAGTTTTGCACCAAATTAGGTTAAATTTGTTTAATAATATTTCATAAAATAATTTTTCTTGCATTTTTGTATTATTCAGTAATGTTCTTTTTTTGTTTTTACTTGAAATGTGACCAGAAAATAATTCCCATTTCTGTTTTTGAGTTCAAGTATATATATCTACATCTATATCCGGTAACACTTGTTGACTTAATTAACTATGACTTGCCCCTCCATAAATTCTTTCATTTGCTGTTTATTAATAGTTAGTGTGGTAGTTGTTAAGTTTAGGTATTAGGAAGGATTAGGGTTCATGTAGAACAAGGCATTCATATGTGCTTAATAAATGGCTAATATTCCAGTAATCTGCATGCTAATAAACAACTAACAGGTGTAACTGTAAATAAAGTGTTATACTTGAAGTAAATCAATGTCAGTTGAGCTTCAGTTGCTTTCATGTTTGTGCGTTTCATTTGTTGTCTTTTGTTGTTAGTTTAAATATGAACAGAAGTGTGAGAGCGTGACTGACAGAAAGAGTGCGTGAGTAAACAGAGCAGAGAGGCGAAAGGGCTTTTCGACATGTGAGGATTGATTTCACAGAGGCCTGACCTGTGAGTGTATCCCATCATCCCTTCTGATCAGGATTAGTGGACTGCATCGCTGCAGACAGGCTGAACTCCAGCGGATGGGTAATCTACCGCCCGATCCTTCCACAGACGTCCAGCACACTTCTGTTTACAGCTGCACTCTCACACTATTTGCTTTTACATTAAAAAGTCATAAAATCCCTATTTGTTTTTTTCTGTGAAGAGCATTTAAATCATCCCCAGGACTTCCATCATTATTAGTGAGCAGCTCGAAAGAGTCCATTCCCTTTGATGGAATCAGTTTTAATCTTTCGTCTGATTCTTGATGCCCTGTTCTTTTTCCATCCACATCCATCCATCCATCCATTTTTCTCTAATTCCATCCATTCCTAACTCTATCCCTCCCTCCACCCATCCTTCTTTCTGTCCGTCAACATCCATTTTTCTATCATTCTATCATTCCATCCATACATTATTTGATCTCTCCCTCCCTCCATCCATCCATTCATTCTTCCATCCCTCCCTCCATCAATCCATCTGTAATCATGCGTTCTTCCATCATTCTGTCCCTCACTTCTTCCATCCATCCATTCATCCATCATCATCCATTTTCATTTTTCTCGTTCCCTCCCTCCATCCCTCCATCCATCTGTAATCATGCATTCTCCCATTATTCTATCATTCCCTCCCTTTATCTCTCTCTCTCTTTCTTTCCATCCATCCATCTGTAATCATGCATTCTTCCACCATTCTATCCCCCCTCCCTTCTTCCATCCTTCCATCATCATCCATTCTTTCATTTTTCTTGTTCCCTCCCTCCCTCCCTCCCTCCCTTCACTCATCCCTCCATCCATCCATCTGTAATCATGCATTCTCCCATTATTCTATTGTTCACTCTCTTCATCCATCTCTCTCTCCCTCCCTCCATCCCTCCATCCATCCCTTCATCCATCTGTAATCATGCATTCTTCCACCATTCTATCCCCCCTCCCTTCTTCCATCCATCCATTAATCCATCATCATCCATTTTCATTTTTCTCGTTCCCTCCCTCCCTTCATCCATCCATCCATCCATCTGTAATCATGCATTCTCCCATTATTCTATTGTTCACTCTCTTCATCCATCTCTCTCTCTCCCTCCATCCATCTGTAATCATGCGTTCTTCCACCATTCCATTCCCCCCTCCCTTCTTCCGTCCATCCATTAATCCATCATCATCCATTCTTTCATTTTTCTCATTCCCTCCCTCCCTCCCTCCCTCCATCCATCCATCCATCTGTAATCATCCATTCTTCCCTCATTCTATCCCTCCCTCCCTGTCACAGAGGTGGAATGGCTTCCCATCAGACCATCACCTTTTCTTCACCTGTGTCATGCTGGAGTGAGAGAACTGTGATGTTTCACCTCGTCTTCACGTTATCGCACACTGATTGCGGTTCGCACACTAAATCTAGTTATCGGCTGTAAAAACAGTTGTGATACTGTGGGGAAAAGAGCACCGTAATATTAGGCTTCATTGGATTAATTATTGTTTTATGCTAATCGCTCTCAAATGAGGCTCTGCTAAGCATCACGCTGCCTGCTGTTTCAATCTCGTCTCGAAGACGGAGACCCGGAATGAGAATGAGTCGCAGAAACAGGCGCTTTGGGTAATTAGCCGCTCTTTGCATCCCATGGAGAGACCTGGAGCTCAACACACGCATGTGCATGTGCATTTATCATGACTAAACTTTAGATAGAGACCCATAGTGTGCGCAGACAGAGGAATATATCATCTGCTTCTGTAAATAGATGCATTTGTGGGAGAGAGGAGAATAAGTAGTTGAACAGTAAGTCTATGAAGGAGGCCTTAAATTGTGTATATTGTTGAGATCTTGTTAGATTTCAGTGTTTTCTGTCATAGATTTTATTTTAAAAAAGGGTTTCATAGCTATTCAACAATTTCTTATTAAACCTGTATTTAACCTCAAAGTGAAAAGAGGTGCTCGTGTCTGATTTTTGCAGTGGCTCTGCTATAAAATTACATTTTTATAATCTTAATTCAAGTAATGAAGGATTTTGAAAGTCTAATTGAAAACATTTGTATGAAAGAATCTAAAAGTAATGGAATGTAATCAGTTAAGTTACATTAAGTAACTGATCTCATGTGACACTATTTAGTACTTTTTAAAACTTGTAACCTTCCCAGCACTGTTTATAATGCACTTGTATGTATCAAAATGTATCATTTACCATAACGCATCGTTAAAGAGTCTCATTTAACTTACATTTTTAAAATGTAGTGAATAAAATATGTTAGTCTGTAATCTGTAGTTTTCAGTCACCGTTTGGATGCAGTAAAAGCAGAGAAGGTGAGACAGTTCGCAGTCTCTGGCTGAAAATGGGTCAAACAGCTGTGAAGTGGCTCAGATTCAGACGGAAGCATGTGTTTGTGCGGTTTTTCTGCTGATTAAGGGAGAATTACAGACTTATTCACCACAAATAATTCAAAAATGAAAAATGGCATCACGTTTAGTGAGAAAGTGTGAGACCAAAACTTTCTTTTTGAAATCAGCAGACCATAAATAGTAAGAAACTAGATTTGGCATCTAGGGGTTTTAGGGAGGTAACATAATACTAGATTTCTTCAGGTACACATTAGTAAAGGATTTTAGTGTGTAGAAGACAGCAGAAAGCACACATTAGTTTGGTCTGAAATAATGTGTCAGTAGACAGCGATGGTTCAGATGTGCTCCGAGTCTGCTGTCGACTGTCAGAGTTAAATCGTCTCCATTATAATCATCTGAAGCAGTCGTGTCTTCAGTTGACAGACGCTTTCTATTCCTGACCTTCCACACACTTTATTTTATCTCTCCAAATGAATGAACGTCGTAACAAATATTTTGATGTTGTTTTCTTGACTGAATATTCAAAAGTGACAGTCAGGGTATAATGTTATTTATTTGCTTGTTTGTATTAATATATATCATTTTTATTTATTATATATGAAGGACTGCTTGTGATGTATTTATTTATTTATTTTTTGTCTATTTATCTTTTTTTAGCTATGATTTTTGTTTATTATTTTCATCTAACTAATGTGATGGCAAGCCTTTAATTTATTCATTGCCATTTTTCTTATTTATATTAGAATATTTTATGTTATATCTGTGTAATATTACAGTCAGCTATATTACATACTTCTGAGTCAGCTGGTATTTTTTATTCTATTTTGTTTTTATTATGCTATTAATTATTTTTATGCATCACTGTGATGGTTATTTTATGTTTATGGTATGCTTTCTTTTTTTTTATTATAAATGTGTAATAACTGTAATATTATGCATACAATAGTCCATAAAAGGTCAGTCTTGTACATTTATAATGGCCATTTAAGTCACTTTATATATATATATATATATATAGCTCTATTAACAATACAGATTGTAGCAAAGCACTGAACATTATCAAGTAGAAGAACAGAGTGATGGTAATGTATAATGACCAG
>JAUYWG010000011.1:1017500-1038552 GCA_034779775.1 Enteromius afrohamiltoni
GTGTCTCGAACAGGAGCTCGGACCATGACAATATGGAGAGATCGGCAGTTCCTAGAGTCAGGACTGTTACTGGGGGCACAGTGCTCTCGGGCCACCCTCATCACCGGTGCATCACCGGCTGGGGGGCGATCATGAGTGGTCACCCAGCTCAGGGGCAGTGGCACATTGCTCAACGCCATCTGCATATAAACTGCCTAGATTTACTAGCGATATTCAGGGCATTGAAATTCTTTCAGCCAGAATTGGTCGGTCGTCACGTTCTGGTAAGTTCAGACAATACGATGGCAGTGGCGTATATCAACCACCGGGGGGGTTGCGAACCCACTCTCTGTACAGACTGGCCCAGCTCCAACTCATTCTACTAGGGGTGTGGTGGCTACAAGAGCCTACTTAGCTGGTGCCCTTGACCTTTGTGAGGTTCTATGGGCTTGACCTTCCGGCTACCCCAGGTTCTGTTGTCCTTAGCTGTGCTGCTCCACAATAGGCAGGAACTTGTGGGTCTGGGGGCGTTGGTATTTCGTTCCCAAAGCGTCTATAGATGCGGTCTGAGTTCCTCCGGGAATCATGACGTCACCGCTTATGACGCCCGGAGCCTTATTTGGACAGATTTGCAGCAGATTCAGAGCGTGGCTAACGCCAAGGCATTCCCAAAAGCGTCTATAGACGCAGCGTCTCTTTCCTTCAAGGAACTGGGGTTATATAACTCAGAGACGTTTTCTATGTGAATATCTGATGAACTGTAATTTATTTCTGTGATGCGCAGCTGAATTTTCAGCATCATTACTCCAGTTTCCAGTGTCACATGATCTTCAGAAATCATTTTAATATCATGATTACAACCTTTTCAGATTATCATCAATGTTGAAAACGTTTTTTATTTCTGCAAACTGTGATATATTTTCACAGATAAAAAGAAGGTTCAAAAGAACAGCATTTATTTGAAATAGGAATCTTTTGTAACATTAGAAATGTGTTTAATGTCACTTTTGATCGATTTAATGCGTCCTTTCTTAGTAACGTATCTCACTGACTCCAAACTTTAGATCAGTGCTCAGGATGCGATCTGAACTCTCTGTATTTCTCTCTTTGGTAATAGATCAATAGTCAGAGCTTTGAAGTCTGACTGCAGCTCCGCTCGTCCTGTAGAGCTCCTCAGAAACCACCATCAAAGCATCACACACCAAGCGCTCATATAGTGCTATTAATATCAGATATTATCATGTACATTTCTGATAATACACTTTAACCCAATCAAACTGTACACTGTCCATATTCTGCTCCTGTTTCAGAACGTTTGATACATGCTGTTCTTTCAAAATATGATTGATGGAAGTTACTAAAGCTCTTCTGAAAAAAAAAAGATTGTTCCGGATACTGTATCTGGAAAAACCCAGGCTTTATGAAATGAGGGTCCTTTTAGTACAGTTATCATTAAATAAACACTGAAAATCAGCATTAAGACATTGATAGATAACTGGTAACAACACAGGGGGAATAAAAGCATATATCAACCCAAAAAGGAAATTATATTGCATACGTTAAAATGTTTTACATTGGGACAGTATGTTTTTTTGCAATTATTTTAATGCTAAAATCACATTTATCAAAAAAATAAATTAAATTTAATTACATTTATAACCTGAAGTAATAAAATAAACTGAAAAAAATCTAAATCAAATAAATACAAATGAATAAAAACGATAAAAACATGAATAAAACAACAACAAAAGTACTAAAAAGTAAATAAGTTATAATGAAAACTTAAAAAAAAAAGTAAAGTAAAATATTAAAAATGATAATACTATATCAATAGTACTAACATACCACAGATATATTAATTAAATTGTAAATAATTTATATTTTATTAATGCGTTATTGTACTGCAAGACCTATAATTATCTAATGGTTAAAAAACATCTTATTAGTTCAAAGAACACTCATAATTTTATTAAACATAAGTGCATGGAAAGATAAGATACCTGAGACTTGTCCTCCAGCTTTGGTGACTGGCTGTGACTGCCGAGCTTCTGAGTGTACTCCAGCACATCTGGACCGAAGCAGTCATCTCCGTACAGCGCCAGAGCCCAGGAGCCGCTCGGAGCCTGTCGAGGGCTGCTGCAGCCCGAGAGCATCCGCTCAGACATCACAGAGTCACAGTCATCTGTGTCCAGCTCCGAGTGGTCAGGAGTGAGCCGAGCTTCAGCAGCAAACACACACTCAGCAGAGCCACCGTCTGGAGCCAGCAGATACATTAGGTCTGTCACACACACACACACATGCTCTCAGTGAACCTTAGAATTTATTTGCATTAAGATTTATTTAATGCAATCAGATTATATTTACAATATATTTATGATTTTACTCAATAAATAAATGAATACCATCATTACTGTACCTGTAAGGAAGTGTTTGTAATACCAAGTTTCAAGCATTGTTCAAAACACAAGCTAGACAGCGAGAATTGCGTTATATAGTCAGAATTGCGAGATATAACGTCAAGATTGTGCATTATATAGTCAGAATTGCAAGATATAACGTCAAGATTGTGCGTTATATAGTCAGAATTGCGAGATATAAAGTCAGAATTGTCAGCTATATAGTCAGAATCGCAAGATATAAAGTCAGAATTGCGAGATATAGTCAAGATTGCGTGTTATATAGTCAGAATTGAAAGCTAAATAAGAATTGTGAGTTAAATAGTCAGAATTGAGAGCTATATAGTCAGAATTGTGTGTTATATAGTCAGAATCACAGGATATAAAGTCAGAATTGCGAGATATGAAGTCAGAATTGCAAGTTAATTACTAAGAATTGTGAGATATAAAGTCAAGATTGTGCGTTATATAGTCAGAATCGCGAGATATAAATTCAGAATTGCGAGATATAAAGTCAGAATTGCACGTTATATAGTCAGAACTGCAAGCTAAATAGTCAGAATTGTGAGATATAAAGTCAGAATTGCGCATTATATAGTCAGAATTGATATCCATCCATTGAAATATCTATCCATCAATTTGTCAATCTGTTATTTATCTCTCTGATGCTTACTTTCATACAAGACATGTTTGTACTGACTGCCTTGCCTTTCCTATGTCCTTATATGTTTCTTTTGGTTTTTCACTGGGATGTGTTTATATGTGATTTACAGCTGCAGTTTGCTGTAAGTGTGTTTGTTTATTTACACTTGTGTGTGTGTGTGATGAGCAGAAGCACAAAGACCATAAAAGACAAAGGAAAACATCACTGCAAGTGTTTGGAACAAGCAGAATGGAGAGCGCTGGGCGACAGACGGGATGAAAACTACCCATCATCAGCTTTAGTTTTCTGGCAGCTCTTCTCCTCGAGCAGCAGGAGCTCTCAGCGTCTGGCAGCGCCCAAAAACACTCGCTTTTTTATGTGCTTTCAACACTCACTCAAAGTTATAAAACTCAAAAAACAACCCTAAAACAGGCTATCATTCACCCATAAACACTAATCTGACTATAACATCTGAGCAGAGAGACATAAAACAGCACTGAATGTCCATCTGAGTAAAACACAATATTTTAAGCTCTTCTTTATTCCCTGTTGATGACATTTTCTTCAATTTCTACATTAACAGTTCAAGAAAAAAAACGAGATGTGCTGGAAATGTGCTCAGTCTCAAGCTATCCAAGATTAGGATGAGTTTGTTTCTTCATCAGATCTGGAGAAGTGTGTCTCAGCAATGGATGTGAATGGGTGCCGTCAGAATGAGAGTCTGATAAAAACACTACAATAATCCACAGCACTCCAGTCCATCAGTTAACATCTGAATCAGACTAATCCAACATTAAGTTGTTTAAACTAAAATGCATTGAGTTTATAATCCATAATAACTCTAATCAGGAGAGATATCTGCACAGATCAAGCAGCTCTAAACAAATAAGTAGCCAGATTTTGATGTGAGAGACAGCAGGAGATATTCTTTTTGACTGGAGGAAGAGTTATTATGGATTATGGACTCATATTTTAGCCTGAAGTAAAGTTAAAATCATCTTTACACTGGATTAGTTTGATCTTTTGTCTGCTCCAGTTGTTAACTGATGGACTGGAGGGCTGTGGATTATTCTGATGTATTTATTATACTCTCATTCTGACGGCACCCATTCACTTCGATTGAGACATTGATGCAGAGACACAAGTGTAACCTGTATTTGTTTTCTATGTCGACATAACCATTCCAGAAAAAGGAAGTGGTTTCAGAATTAAATGATTTCTTTTTGATGAAAGATTGATGTTGATGACAGCATGCAGTCTTACCTTTGTTGTCATCCTCTGATGTCACTTCCTGTGTGTCTCGTCTCCAGCAGGTCTCCTTCAGGTTTTGTCCATCTGCCGTTTCTCCGTCTTTAAACTCACTTAGTTTACAGTGTTCTGTTTTTTTCTTCATCTCGTTCAGCTGCTTCTCCTGTCGACCTGAAGCCCAGAGGTTTGCATTGTGGTCAAGAGCAGTGTTTTCCTCACTGGACAAACGCTGTCTGGCGCTCGGGAGTAATGCTGCTGCCCTTTCCACCGCCTTTGAGGAGGGCTGTTCATCAGAGACGCTGAGAGAGAGAGAAAACAACACAAGCTCTGTAAGACAGCTCTAAACATCTGAGCAAAGCCAGGGAATAAACAAAAACAGCACAGAAGAGAAAATCACACAGCACTGTCCAGTAAACTGTCTAAACGTCTAAAGCAGGGCCACTTACAAGAAAACAAATCAATGCATGAAAACACTTTTAAATGCATCATGACAAAAACACTTTTTAGAAAATAAATGAACTAATTAATTAAAGAAAAACATTCAGTACTTTTAGAAGAAAAAAAACCAATATTTTTTGCAGTACAGATACAGAAAGCAAGACACAAATAATGCACTAAATTAATCAAATTTACCAAGCAATAAAAAAAAAAACTTAATTCAAGGAATAGCATGCATATACTTACAGTATCTTAAAAAAAGCACAACAAAAATACAAAAGATAAAAATTTGTCCCATAATACAGATAAAGCTATTTTTTTTTAAAAAAGATAGACTAAATAAAATGCCAAGAAATAAAGAAAATGTAACCACTCTATTCAAAGATACCTTATTTTACATGGGTTTGCTTCTTCAGTAGTTTTGTCTTGTTTTAGGATGTGTAGAAAAAAGAAATACAATTATTTATTTATTATATAATTATTTTATTTTATTTGTGCAGTACAGATACATAAAGGCAGGTATTCTACTGAATAAAATAAATAAATTCTACCAATGACAATAAATAAACCATCTTTTAACTAAATAAGTAAATAAAATCGGTCAAATAATAATAATTAAAAAACACTACACTCAAGATGCATTTTCTTGCACAGTTTGGAGATATACAACAAAAGAAACAATAACAAAAATACAGTTTAAGATTTTTTTTTCTTTGCAGTACAGACACAGATTTCAGTCCAAAAAATCAATACATAAACACTAAACCAGTTTTTTCTACCAAAGACCTGCAGGATGGTTGGTTTGAGTGAGTTCTAAAGCTGGTCTTTGATCAGAAACACACACCTGTGCTGGTGTTTAACCCCTCGAGCTCCGAGCAGAGCGTGTCTGTGACGTCCCGAGCTGTTTCGGACAGCATGTGATTCGCTCGTAGAAAGACTCTATTGTGTGTCTCTGGCTTCATGTGACGCTCTCAGAGTCTGATCTGTTCCCATAGAGACCCACAGCTTCTCCCGAAGCCTGATTACTGATGATGAGTGGACTGGAAGTGGACGTATGTTTGTCTCGAGGGGTTCTTCAGAAGCTCCCATGTGACTGAAATTCAAATTCAAAGCTTCACAGAAACAAACCTGTGTTTCATCTGTTCCACAATGATCATTCATTCATACACGCATTCAGGCATTCTTTCGTTTGGTCGTTCGCTCGTTTGTTTATTCATTCATTTGTTTGTTCATTCCTTCATGCATTCACGCATTAATTTGTTTGTTCATTCGTTTGTTTTTCATTCATTCATGCATTCACACATTCATTCATTCGTTCACTCATTCATACACACATTCATTTATTTGTTTGCTCATTCATGCATTCACGCATTCATTCATTGCTTCATTCATTCACTCACGCATTCATTTGTTTGTTGTTCATTCATTCATGCATTCACACATTCATTTGTTTGTTCATTCAATCATACAAACATTAATTAGTTCATTAATGAATGAATTCATACATTATTTCATGTATGTATTTCTATTTATTTGTTTTGTGCCGTGCTATATGTATCTGTATAATACATTTTTAATATTTTTAACAACTCTAAAAGCAAGATAAATCAAAGCAAAAGGAGGTGTCTTGAATTAAGATTTGTATAAATTAATTATTTATTTATTTAGGAGACAATTTATATAAAAAAAAAATTCTTAATCTGCATTATTCTTGTGGGTTTTTTTCTAAACATCCGTAAAACAAGATATTAATTTAATGAATTTACAGCGAACATTATTAACCTATTTTTTTTTATGTAAACAAGATAACTATCCTTCAAAACTATGCAAGATAACATATCTTGATTCGTCATTTCATGTGTTTTGGCACACTGCAAAAAACAAAATAAGAAGTAGGGAAGTAAGAAGTTCTTAGTATTACGTCTTGTCTTCCAGGAGAAATATCTAATTATCCTTAAATAAGGATCGATTTACTTGTCTTGTCCCGCAGATGGTCTGTGTGTTATACTCACTGTGGATATGAACGCTGGTTGATCAGATGGTGCAGGTCACACAGAAGCTTCTCATCCCAGAACAGATCACTGAACTTCTCCGTTATCGCTCGACAAAACGTCTCAAACTGGAGTGTTTCTAATGAGAGGATGTATTCTCCTGGAAACACACAAGTCATGAAGGAGTCCTGCAAGACTCTTCCAACAACAAAGAACTGATTAAGACTAGAAAAAAGAAAAAAAGTGCCCCCTAGCCTTTTTAAAAAAAAGTAAATTAAACGAAATAACTAAAAAATAAAATAAGAATAAAATGCAAATATGTAAAATAATAAAATAAAATGCAAAAGTTGTAAAAAAAAAAAAAAAATATATATATATATATATAATGTAAAATAATATAAAAATGTAACAAATAATACAATAAAATGATGTAAATAATGTAAAAATAGAATATGATAATAAAATAAAATGATATTAATGTATAGAATTAAATATGTAAATAATATAACAAAATACAAATATAAACATGTTAAATTTGTAAAACAAAATAATAAATTAAAATGTAAAAAATAAAATGAGAATAAAATGTTAAATAAAATATGTAAAAAAAAAATATACAACTATACATTTAAAACTGAATAAATGTAAATATATAATAAATAAAATACATAAAAATGTTTTTTTGTTTTAAAAAAAGCTCATTAAATGTTTACCCATAGCCAGGACTCTATTCTGGAGATCAGAAGTGATGTGTTCTCTGAGCAGCTCCATGATGTTCTGCAGACGTGAGCGTCTCATACAGTGATGTTCAGAGTCGGCAGGAACTCTTATTTCTGACTCTCCCAACACGCTTTCTTTCCTCACAGCGTCAGCAGAAGCTGCGCTTTTTTCTGTGCTGAAGTGATCTGAGCCTGTGATTGACTGAAGCACGGCGATCTGAACAGGAAGTAGGGTCAGACTTCCTGTCAGCGGGTCTTGCTGCAGCAGGAAGTTGTTACAAACCCCATTAGCACAGGACAAGGCAGAAAAGTGAGGTTGGCCGTCTGTTTCTCGATCGGTTATGTGTGGAGTCGCTGGAGTCTCACGGCTGGATGATGATGAATAACCGAACGAGAAAAGACCGGCCTTCCCATCATCCTCTGCGCTGCTCTCGTCCTGTTCGACTGGCTCTCGCAGCAAGTTTTCATCTGTGATGTCCTCAACAGAGCATCCTCTGACAGTCCTGGAAAATAATTCAGACAAGAACTTTTTTATGGTTCACAAAACTTTACCATTTTACATTGGTTCAGTTAAAGTACCTACATTCCTCATAGGGAAAAAACTGTAAAAATAAATAAATAAAAATACAATAAAATAAATAAATATAATAAAACAACAAAATGGACATTTAAAAAAAATGCAACAGAATTAATTAATTAATTAATTAAAGTTTTCAATGCTTAAATATACTAGAACCTAAAGTTCAGCTATAAAGCCAAGTATAGGGGATCAAGTTGATAATGTCATTATCTAAAACTGAAAGTATTCAAATATTTTCGTTAATTGAAAAATAAAATCAAATAATTGAACTGGAAAAGAAATAAATAAAAACTGACATAAAAATAAATTAAACAAATAATAACATACAAATTACAAAAGCACATAAAAGAGCTTCGAAATTACAAAACTAATACAAAATATGAATCTATGAATAATATTAAAATAACACTGGTCAAGATAGATAATATTGGACTTTATAAAACATGATCTCCCTTGACAGCCCGTTAAAAGCTCAATCTCAGTGGTCTGGAGAGTTTGGTAATTCCTGGTTTGCAAACACTGACTGATTAGAAGAATTATTAACCTGGTTAAAGAGCGGTCCAGAACTAACAGCACTGTGAAGCAGCTCATTGTGAATTCACTGATGACTCATTCTCACTCTTCCCTGAGTGTGTGTGTGTGTGTGTGTGTGTGTGTGTGTGCAGACGTACAGCTGCAGGGGGGGAGTCAGGATGATGGGGCTGAAGTGTGTGTCAGGAGAAGTGAAGGCCTCGGGCAGTCTGACGCTGCTGGAGGATTCTGGGTAATGATGAGGAACTGGACCAGCTACAGGCTCCAAACGGCCCTCGCCGGCCAATGGCACGAAACCTGACACAAACACACACACACACACACACACACACAACACTATAATATACAGCTATTACACAACAGGGTGGAGCTCATGAGAGACACGTGCAGATCACATTTCACCCTCAGATAAGACTTTATACTTATACAAAACACATTTCCCCTAAAAAACAAAGAAATTATTACACTACTGCTTTAGTTCTGGGCATATACATGTACATATAAATATATAAACATAAATACACACACACAAATATATAGTGATAAGACAATCCATGCAAAAGGTATATTGTGTGAATATGTGGCCAACTCTTATATAAACACTAATTAATTAGTTTATTAGTCGATCTTTAATGAAAAATCTCTATAAAGCTGTATGATGAAAACAATCTGTGGTTTTTTACCAGAAATTATAGAATAAACGTTTGAGCTGTGGTGTTTTTTATTTAAAAATACATGAATAATAACCAATGTGAAATGTATAATAAAATATTTAAAAAGTAAAATAATATTTCAGAAATTAAAATAATACTAAATAATATAAACATAAAAAATAATCAATTATTATTCTGCTTATTTTACAAGCAAAAAAATAAAAAATAATGTATTAAATCATAAAATGAACAATAACATTAGTAAAACAAAATATTTTGTATATAAATACACACACACATCTATCTTTTTACAGTATATAAGTGGGTAAAATGTGCTTAAATGATGAAATAAAAAATGACCCTTTTGGTTTTAGGGTGAAATATGACCATTGTGAGCATGATCTATTGAATCTGAGATGTTAAAAGCAAACAGACAGAATGACTCGCACCTGTCTGAACTTCTCCCAAGTGTGGGTCAGACGTGTCCTCTGTAGCTCTATTCCCATCCAATGCCTTCAATGAAAACCGGACTCGTTATGACAGGAAAGAGTTACAGAAGACTAGCTGGGATTCATTTCTGTTTTTGTTTTGTCTCCAGAATTTTATTAGAACCCTCTGAGGCTGTTGATATTTAAGGCAAGACATCATGTTTTTCAGTCTTTGGTGAACTTGATATTCTAGCTTATATGTTTTCTCAGACTAGTAGACAGAAAACCTTTTATTGCACTTTAGATTTCAATCAGGCTTAAAATACACGTCTTTAAAGACATTTGATTTCTTCACTTCAGGAACACAGTTTTATTCTTATTTATATTCTGAAGGTTTTTATAGAAGGCTTTGCTCATATATCATTTGACAGATGTTTTATTGTAAAAGAGTTTTTTAGTTTTTTCTTTATTTCTTTATTTTATTATTCTATAATTTCTTTTTTATAAAAGCCTTTAAACTCTAATATGTCAACAAAACCAAACAATAATTTTTAAATCAAAATGTTATGAATGTTAGGTTTCGGTGCACTACATTTTTTAAGTTAAGCGGTTGCAAAAAATGTATTTGAGCTACATTTAAATTAAAAATAAATGCAAAAAGTTGTATATGATAAATATTCATATTTTTATCCCGCACTACAAAAGCGGTCACTGGGGCGGTGTCTTTTTAAAAAGGTACATGTCTGTATCGAAAGAGTCCATTTTGGTACCTTAAAGGTACATTATATATATTAGTACTTCAAGTGCTAATATAATAGGTAAACAGGTGCTGCCCTGGTGACAGCTTTTGCACCTTTATTTCACTCACGCTGTCTTGCCTTAAACACAATCTCAATACATTCCTGTGGGAACTCATGAAAAAACACATGACTATTTGGAAATAAGAGTCAAAACAATGTGTAGCAGATGTGCAGACAGGACAGAAATGACCTGGGTCGATGCCTACAGGCCTGATATCACTGGACTGATGTGTTTAAGAAGCAGGAAGGAGATACACACAGACAGAAGAGACCCAGGACTGATGAACCCTGTCTGAAAGAGGTCTGAGGCTTCACCTGGTGAACTCTGCTGATGACCTGCGTCCACACGCTCTCGGCATTCGTTCCCTGGCGAGAGAGGTACTCACGGCAAGACTGAAACACAGCAGCCGACATAAAAAGATGAACAGCCTGGAGAAAACCAGCCTGATCTCACCGCAAATCATACATATTTGACGACTTCACTCGTACAAATTCATGCAGTTTGTTTTTATTGTACATATTTTAGGAGTTGCCAATTCGTATGAATGATCGAGCCCTGCCCATTAACATACTCGTTTTAGACAAATCATACAAAATCACACCAGTGCGAATCCGTATGAATTGGTGCGCTTGTGATTGAATAAAAAACTAAAAAATACATTCAATGCATAAAGAAAATGAAATCTAACTTTAAGACTACAGTTACGTTGTCAGGACCACATAACATATTTTACTTTAATGCAGTAATTAAAATGATCCTTTCTGGACAAAGTGTTAATTTAATTAATTTAAACGATACAATAATATTGCATCATCATCATCATCTCTCTCTATATATATAAAAATACGTTTTACTATATTACAAGATTTTAGTTTTTTCATAACGTCAAGATTTTTTAAACGACATTAAAATTTAAGATATATTCATATTCCATTCTAAAAAGGTATTTTTCATATGAATAAATAATGACTTATAATCAATCAAATACATACTTATACATACAGTATATAATCGTATACAAATACATTTATAAATATAAAATGTGCTATATCGATCCAGAAAATGTTTCCATTAAAATATATATATATATATATATATATATATATATATATATATATATAAAGACAAAGAGAGGGTTAATTTTTGTTTTCTTGATAATAAAAAAATAACGCCCTTGGATTGAAATATTACTAAATGAATGATTATTCTCAAGTACCTTTTTCGCCATTTCAATAGAAGGTCTTTCGATTGGAGTTCTTTTGGCCATCTCCAGCAGAAGTCTCTTGAGTTTTCTGGGCATGGCCAGCTTTTGATTGGGAGACAAATGAAACTTGGCCGTAGCCCAGAGAACAGCTGCTACCCCGTACACACACGCCTAGAGACCACAAAACACACTCCACATCACCTTCCTTTAAACACACCACAACTACACCAGACAGCGACTAACCTTTTCCGTCACAATCCCATGTTCCTGAAACTCAGGGGACAGGAAGAATGCATCACAGGAGGCTGAGAAGGGCAACAGGAACAGAAGCAATGAACTAATAACAATTATGCAGATTGCATTCACAGAAGAACATGTTCTGTGATCCTCGTACCTGAGTTTTTAGGTCTCAGAAACAGCATCTCTCCTTCACAGCCCACATACACAGAGTCCAGACACAGGAAGTCTAATGTGATACAGAGCACAGTTCTGCTTCTTAAACAGGAGCCACAGATCACAAATCTCACAGTCACTAAACAAATACCTGTATTAGTGTGTGTTAAATGGATGGTTGGTAGCTCTCTTTAACATTTAAAATACAATATCAGTGTTCAAGCAACAATTTTTTTTAGTGATGTAGACAATTGAAATCCCCTTTAACCAGTAAAATTAAAATGCATCAGCCATGTGCTTCACACGTTTGCTAGCTAAGTAGTAAAGTAGACATCAGCACATATTAGGTCACATGCTCTCGAAGTCTTATTATGGGATGCATATACTACTGACCAGCATTGGCAGCCTGTGTAATAGCCTTCATGCGTGCATTTTAGGTTAATTTTTGTAGGATGAAGAGACAAATCTGTACTTATTTCAGAAATGATTGATGATAGTGACATCAGAAAATCAGGTTGTAGCAATAAAACAAATAAGGTGAGGAGATTGATGAAGCATAGGTTGTTGTGGAAGTCAGTGTATGCCAGATTGAAATATGTGATCTGATATGAGATTTGAAATTCCAAGATGAAACACAAGTGCTTTTAATGCTTTTGAAACTACAAGGCATGGTGTTCAGGCAGTGAAATGACATCCGACTTTGTGTCAAGTTTTAGATTACTTCCTTGTTCGAGTTCCGAATCAAATATAGCAGCATAATGATTTTTGAAACTATAAGACATTTTCACTTCTTTTCAGATTGTGTGACGTTTCAGACAATTTGCCAAAAACTATTTACTCTATTGGGACAAAGTCAGTTCTAAATGATGGATCCCTAAAACAAAGGTCAAAGGTCAGATGCAGAAAACACTCCTAAATATATCTCAAATATATAGTCTGTAAATTCACAATTACTCCTATAGAGGGTTAGAATGCATTCTGAAGGATCATTTAATACCATAGACTGAATTAATAGTTTTGAAATAAAATAAAGATTCACATAGAAAACAGTTATTTTAATAATATTGTGATCATGTTTAGCCATTTGTACTGTATTAGTGTATATGAATTCAGTGATCTGTATATCATTTTACAGTGCTGAATATATAACATGATATTCTTCCAGAAATTGTGCCGGAATAAGAAGGAATGGGAAACTGTAGTGATATGTACTTATTGGTACATATTTCATGTCTCGCGAAAAATGCACCCAGGTACGTTTATGCCATGATACCAGGAAGGTAAATAAAAAAAAAACTAAGTATCTCTGATGAACCCGACTGACCTGGGAGGTCGATGTATGTCTGTAGTGTGGAGAGACACGTGTAACATAAAGCCCAGAGCTCACTGACCGAGAACGGCTGGCCAGAGAACGAGAGCAGCTCGCGCAAAGAGATCCACTGAGGAAAGAAAACAAGACAATATATATTCATTCATTTTGAGAAAACTGCCTGTAAGATATAATAATGAAATGTTAAGGGAAAAGTAAAATAAACAAAGACCTATTTAAAAGCCTTCAGAATATAGATGGGAATAAAACTGTAAGGTTTGGTGTGCGGAAGTGCTACTGAAGTAGAGAACGACTAACAAAATGTGTTTAAAGATATGCATTTATGTGAACTCTACAGATGCAAATGAATAAAGTGCAATAAAATTTTGGATGTATCCTTTCATTAGCCTGAAAGATATGGAGTATTCCTGCCACAGAACCAAAAAAGGAAGAAAAAATACTTTTCATCTCACAATTTAGGTTTTTTTTTTTAATAAAACAAATGTAAATATGCACCTGATTGTGATATTCCTCATTCTGGCACAACACAGTAAAAATTGACCAGTGCACACACACACACACAAAAACAAAATCAATTGCTTTACCTGATGTTTTACACATTAAATGAACAAAATAGCCACATTTTATCGGTTTTGCATCTTCAAACACACCTGATTCTGAGATTCCTTATTCAGGCACAACAAAGTAAAAATTTACCAGCGAACAATAAGTAGTGTCTCTACTTTAAATTAACTAAATTACTTTAAAATACTAAATTAACAAGGAAAATAATCTATCTTTACCTGTGGCTTCTGTGGCAGCTGACTGTGAGACTCCTCAGTTTTGTTGATGTGGTTGGATCTGTACAGGTCTGCAGGTGCTTCTGAGGCCGTCTGGCTCGTGTCGTCAGTTTGGGTCTGGTCCGTCTCACACGTGTCGGGATCAGGCGTGGAGTCCTGGTCCTCCCTGGCTCTGGGCCGCCTCAGTCTACCGCTCCAGCTTTCCTCCTCCGTGATCTCGGACAGGTCAGCCATCATCATGCTGATGGGAGCGTGGGACGGCGGGCTGAGGGCCGGGGGGTTGTTGGAGTCCGGCACCGAGCAGGAGCGGTTCAGGGCTCTCCCGGGCCTCCTCTCCTGACTCCTCCTGTGCACCGGAGAACTGTTCTGAGACCTGCTGTCCAAACCTCCGGACCACGGAGACCCGTTACAGAGCTGACCTCTGCGTCTCAGCAGCAGATCCTCGGCGTCGTATGAATCACAAGAATAGTTCCTGATCATGCTGCGATCGCCGGCCAGATTCTCCACGGAGTTTGATCTCCAGGATTTGTGATCCAGAAACTGAAAACTAGATCCCTTCCATCCATCTGGGAACAAACACAGCGAGAGATCCTAGATTCAGCTGAGGCAAAAATGATTCAGACACCTTCAACATTCACGTTACAGCAGTTCAGTTGCTATAGTTGGGAATCAAACATAAAAAGAAATCTTGATGTCACAGAAAGGTATGTAATGAGCTGATAATATCTATTTAGCTCAACTAATTACCAAGTTACACTTCATTCTGAGTCTTGAAGTAGATATTTAAAGTTATAATTACAACAGTTTAACAATGTTTGTCACGCCAGTTAATCATCGCACCACATACAGGTAAACAAATCATTTCTTACAAATATTGTTTTATGCTTTGTTATTCTCTGATGTCAGTTACTGTTGACATGGCATGCACATAAACATAATTTTGTTTATTGTTATCATTTATAATATTTTATATTATTATTATTGTACTCTAAACACTTGAATGACATGCAAGTAAAGAAATAAAATATTTTTATTATCATTTTTTTATTATTATTTATTAATTTTGATTACTTATTTCCTGAAGTCCATTTTTATATAATTTATAAAAAAAATATATTCTTTATTATTATTATTATTATTATTATTATTTCATATTATTTGATGTCAGTTAACGGGGGAATGACATGCAAATAAACAAATAATATATATTTAATCATTTTTATTAGTCAGTTAATGGTCACATGACATGCAGGTAAACAAAATGAATTAAATATGTTTCCTATTATTTATAATGCTCTGCTGTCTGTTAAATTAATTATTGGTTAAACGAAATGCAAATAAAAAATGTAATAAAAATTAATAATGTTTTATTATTCCCTGATGTTGGTTAATGGTCGCCAGTAAACACCTTTTTTATTATTTTAATATTTATTGTTCTCTGATGTCAGTTAAAAGGTCACATGGCAGGCAATAAACAAAAGAAAAAAAATGTAAATTCTTACATTTATTATAGCGTTTTATTTATTCATTTATTTTTTAAATATATAATTAAGACAATTTAAATAAAAAATAACAAAGGGATTTAATTATCATCTAAAAACCCTCACGAATCGTGAGTGCGTGTGAACACCTTGCAGAGCAGCGAGGGACTCGATGGACAGGACTCTTCGGCCGATGGCAGACAGTTTGCGGCAGACGGAGACAGACGAGACGTCTCCGAGCACAGCTTCGGCCTGAGAGAGAACGTCCTGACAACACAAGACATCAAACAATGAGAGAAAGTCAATCCACTCATCAAGCTCTCACCTCAAAAGATCACGACATGAACATGCTGTTAAATGATTATCTTAAACATCAACTTGAAACAAGTTTGAGAAGCTTTAAAGATACTGGAATCAAAGCAAATGGATTAGACATTATTTTTCCTAGAGGGATGAGATCTCAGATCCACTGAGAACCATTTAAGTGCTTTCAATAACCACTAGGTAGTGCTCAAGGACACTTTTTAACAGTTTAATGGAGCTGGAGAACATGATCCTCAGGAGTTGCTCTCTTCAGAATAAAACCTAATAGGGTATTATTCACATGTCAGTAAACAAAGATGGAAATCTGCCTCCTTATTAAACCAAACATCCTTAAAATGTTCATACTGAGTTATTTAAATCTCCACAGAAAGTTCACAAATCAGTCGATTTAGACTGGTTTTATTGTATTAGTATGTATTATTCCCTGATGTCGCTTAATGGTCATGACACACAGGTAAACAAATAAAATATTGATATTTTTTGTGTGTTTTATTATGTATTATCGTCCTAAGCCAGTCTTATTTATTATGCTTTTATAGTGTTTTATTTTAATTGTTAAAGAATAGCAGTTAACAAACTAAAAATAAAATGTATATATATATATATATATATATATAGAAATATATATATATATAAGCTTGTGTGTATTCTGTCCTAAACTCCTGAAATGTTGGTGTCTCATATTTTATAAATCAATAAAATCTGTAGGCTATATAGATGTTAAAGGTTCTTTATGGAACCATTTAGAAAAAAAAGAAAGAGGTTCTTCTATGGCATTGTAAAGTGCCTTTATTTTTAAGAACTTATATATATTAATATAGATTTGTGTGTGTGTGTGTGTGTGTGTGTTTAGTCTCAAAAGAGTTTTTCAGTCAAATGGTTAATTAATGAGAAAAGCGAAGTCTGAACCTGGAGTCGTGGTCGATCTTCAGCTTTCTCTCGCTGCATCTGCTTCAGAAAACATCTGCTCTCTTCACTCAACTCCGCCTCCACAGAGTCCAGCGCCGCCCACAGGGTGGAGCCTAACGAGAACACGTGACCCTGAGAGAGAGAGAGAAACATTCTGGGCCAATCACCAACTGTTTTCTTGCCAGCATTTGGATATTTTCAGTCTGTTAACCTGCATTTGGTCCATTAGATGAAATCAGTTATGTGAAGTTGTAATACATTATGAGTCAGATTTTGCACCACAAAATAATGCAAATGTATATTTTAAATTAGTTTTTATTAGTTAAGTAAATAAAACAAAGGCAGTGACAGGACACTATGTAAAAAAGTCACCCGAGGAATTAAATACCAAAATAATGCAATGAATTTAAATAAAAAAGTATATGAAGTATAAAATTTAAATGACAAAGTAATGTAATGGAGATGCAAATAAATAATTAAATAAATTATTTATGTATAATTAAATATGATTAAGCTACAAAAAGAACGTTTAAAAAAAAAAAAAACGTTTAATTTATTACAATTACGTAATGAAAATGTAAAAAATATTCTTAGAATTATGCTATAAATATGCAGTAAATAAATACATACTGGCCTCGATCTGTAAATATTTAAAATGTAAAAAAAATAAATACGTAAAAAATGCAAAAAGACAATTTTATTAAAATTGTTATGAACATGCAAAAAAGTATAAACATTAACATTACAAAATCATGTAATAAACATGTGAATAATATTAATAAAAGCATGTTATGAACATAAAAAAGACTGAATCCCATCTAAAAAAAATGCATTAACAGAAGTTTAATTTTCATAACAAAAACTTATGAAAATTGTTATGAACTGTTATGAAAAATACCTCAGCCGTTCCATTAAAACAAGGCTCTGAAGAGGACATGCATCTGATCAGCAGTAGTTCAGAAAACATGATCAGTAGTGTTTGAAAGAAAAGGCTGTTGATTTCTTCTGAAAGAATCATTATGTAAGCGATGCAAGCCGCCTCCAGTCATTCTGCTTCTTACACGTCTGATGTTTAGGACTGTGAAGTGTTATGATTATATATAACAGAAACCAGTGGGCTGTCTGCATCAGATATTACAGCACCGAGATCTCTGGGCTCGTGTGTGCAATAATCTGGAAGTTAAGCGATATTATTATTAGTCTCCAACAAAGACTCTCTTGTTATGTTTCAGGAGTGATTATTGATTTTTTAGCACATTGTTAAACTAAATGAAAATAAGAAATGAGCTGAAATATAAACTTATTTTTTGTATATATTAATGATCAACTAAGATTCATCACATCCAAAATAAAAGGTTTTATTTCCATAATATATTTGTGAGTGTAAATTGTATATCTATCGTGCATATATGACTACACACAGTATATAGTTGAAAAATATTTACATGTTGTATATATGCATAATGCATTTAATCAGTACACATATACATATATTACATATATTATTTTATTTTTGTATGGTTTTAGTTTTGTTGACTATATTAATCTTGGTGTCTAATGCAATTAAAATAATTTAAAGTGCCGTTAATATTTTTGAAATATTATTACTGTTTCTTTTAATATTTTAAATCAGTTTTTATGGTTGTATTTTGTTTTCATTTCATAATGGTGCTGATTTTGGGGGGGTGATTTTTGTGATTTGTATTGGTTATATTTTTAATATGTTATATTTTTTATAATATGTACAATTTTTGTTAATTGTTATTCAGTTTAAGTTTTAGTTATTTTAGTACATCAAGAAATAAAAAAAATAGATTAAAATATATTTTTAATATTTGATATCAGGTAACATAAATGTTGTTTTTTATGGTTTTAGGTTTTGTTAACTACAATAACCTTAGTGTCTAATGCAATTAACATTTAATACATATATATGTATATATATATGATCTCTGTGTTTCTGACTCATGTTTTTTTCACCTCTAAAGTGTTTCCAGTCTTGTCCAGCTCCGGAGGAATGAAACAGCCATCAGGATCATCTGAGAAAAAAATAAAACAACAAGAGAAATCGGCGAGATTCTTACACACTCACAAACATATGTCCACGCAGAGCTCACATAAGAGCTAGGAAACACAAACTGATACTAAAGGAATGAATGCATGCGCACTAATAACAGTTTGAGAAAGAGCTATGTTTAATTACTCTCTCTCTCTCTCTCTCTTTCTGTGAATAAGTGTGTGCGTGTAAGTAGGCCACGCTGAGGATCCAGATCCTCCTCCAGACTTCTTCTGCTGAACTAGGTCAGGCTTTCTCCTCTAAAACCTCCACAAGCTCCTCAGGGCTACACCGGACGGTATATTTAGACCAGTCTTTGAGAAACGAGCTGCAGGAACAAACCGCTGCTTGTTTTCTCATTCGTTTCTTCAGATCTAGACCTGTTTCTGTGATGCTGTCTTACATTTGAGATTTTACAGGCAGAGCTGAGTGAAATGAGACAGCATGCCCCGTAGGTGGGGTACATTGTTACATCTCAGGGGATGCTGTAACATGACCTATTAAATATGACATATTAAAATGTTATCTGATCTCAAAAATATACATAAGTAAAATATCTTGTAATTTATTAATTATAAAAATTATAATTATATAATTAATAAATTATATCATTTATTTATTGTAATAAAATTAAAATACTGTGTGTATATATATATATATATATTAGTACATATTTATTATATTACTTGAACATGTCTTGGCCAGCAGCTAAAATAATAAAAATTGTGTCTGTGTCCAAAAATGATCTGATTTTGGAGTTTAACAATTAATACATTGTAACCAGGTATGGGACGGACAACATAAACGAGCTAAAATGCATTTTAAATAATTATTTCTGAACAATAAACATTGACTGTTAGTCTTTATTCACCTGTTTCTAGATATGTTCATATCTTCATTTGTTATATTTATTTATTTTGACTGGCAATAATAATAATCATTAATCATAATTTTACTGTAAAATTACAGGTAACATTTCACAATAAGGTCCCAGCAGTTAATGCAGTAGCTAACATTAACAATGAGAAGTACAGTATTGTGATGTTTTAATCGGCTGTTTGGACTCTCATTCTGACGGCACCCATTCACTGCAGAGGCATTTCTCCAGATACAAACTCATCTGCATCACGGGCGGCTTGAGGATGGGTAAACCAGACAGTTTTCATTACTGGCTGAACTGCTCCTTTAATAATGTGTTTCACACGGGTGGGAGGAGGTCGCTTCTGTCCGTCGTTACACAATGGCTCACACGTGTGAGGAGCACATTAACATCTCTCAGTAGAGATGTGTGCCAGATGAAGCCAGGGAAACAGTTAACCGTGTGTGTGTTTGACTCATGCAGCCAGTGACTCACCGTTGAGCTGCTCCATGAAGCACACATTACCGTGAGCGTTGAAGGCCAGCGTGTCGGGCGTCACACAGAGGGTGTGAAAGAGCGGCGAGAGGCCGATTCTCTGTAGAGAACAAACACACTCCACACACACCGCCCACAGCTCCTGCTCCGAGAGCCCGCCGTCCCGCAGACACACAACATCAGCCAGAGACACGTTCTCCTGAGCACAAACACACACGTGCAGGGGTTCAAACGTCTGTGAGAACTAGTGAAAACACAGGTTAATGCAATACAGTATTTTAACAGCAGAACCCACATTATACCCACATACACTAACTCCTGGTTTCACAGACAAGGCTTAAGCTAGTCTAAAAAGGCATGTTTGAGATGACTCAACTACAATATCTTGCTCTGACATTTCTTAAAATAGACATATGACATATTTTTTTCCAAAGCATTTTTGGCTTTTTGGCCTAAGAGATATAGGATTAGTTAAGATTATGTTGCATTTATCTGGCCAAAAATACTGTACAAATTGTGAAATATTATTCTGATTTAAAATAGCTGATTTCAATGTGAATATCTCTTTAAATGTAATTTATTTAGCATCAGTATTCCAGTCACATGATCTCAGAAATCAGAATAATATGCTGATTTACTGCTCAAGAAACATTTCTGATTATCTTCAATGTGGAAAACCTTTGTGCTGCACAATATTTCTGTGGAAACCGTGATACATTTTAACCAGCTGTTAACCCCTATTAGTCTGTCTCTCTCTTATTCTGTTCCTCAGTCTGTATCCAGATCAGACGGTGTACCAGCACAAAGAGATGATC
>JAUYWG010000011.1:1111001-1121914 GCA_034779775.1 Enteromius afrohamiltoni
TTAAAATCATCTTAATGCTGGATTAGTTTGATCTTGTGTCTTCTCCAGATGTTCACTGATGGACTGGAGTGCTGTGGATTATTCTGATGTTTTTATCAGACTTTCATTCTGACGGCACCCATTCACTTCCATTACTGAGACGCTGATGCATTTAAACATTTTCTTTTTTTGCTGGACTATTGCTTCGAGGAGGATAGATGCAATTACTGAGTAACACTGAAAAACTGATGTCTGCTCTTTTTTTTTAGTGACCTCAGGGAACAAACTGAATGAAAAAGCACAACATGACGCCTGTAAACACTGTTAAACTCTCTTAATCTGTTTAATGCAGCAGCTCGACCAGAAACGAGATCATTCCTGTAATCTCATATATCTGATTGTGTGACGTCAGGAGCTGAGGTTTGAGAGAAAGCCAGTATGAGTAATAGAGGAGTTCTACATCCTCTTCCTCTTCCTCTTCATACACTTCATCACTTCTCAGGCCATTATAGTGCTGAGTGTTGTATTGAAGACATGGAGAATAATGTGATTTTTATTGATTAATCTTTATCTCTCGTCTCGGTCACCTCCACTTTTAGTATGTTCACACATCAGAGCTGTCTGATTGATGGAAAGGGTAGTTTGGTGTGTGTGTGTGTTTCATTTAGGGTTAGGGTTAGTGCTTTTTGTTGTTTGTCTGAAGTAGATTAAATTACAACAATAGAGAGGATTGTAAAATATTGATTTGAAATTTGATGCAGAATTTTCTGCAAAATGTTTGTACAGAAGAAAATGCTTTCCAGAAAGTTAAGGATTTATGAATTGTGTAGAAGATCTGCTTGGATCGTACCGTTCTAACACAATAATAATCTGATTCATATTTGCCTGTCATACATAAGTGAAACAGGTCAGATTTCTTTAATAGTATTAATAACCTGAATGTGTTATGAATACACAATAACCAGGTTTATATATTTATGATCATCAGTAAATCCAATTAGTTTAAGTCTCCTGTGATGAATATCGCTGAACTGAATATTGCTTGTTTCACACTTTTCATATTTTAACCAACTTTTTCACAATTTATGTAATTTGAATATTTGCATTTTAAAAATGATCATTTTAAATAAAGATGAAATAGATGCAAATAACTGATAATAAACCATGACATGTTTACGCATGAATGACAAATTAGCTTCACATTAGGTTTGTCAGTTTATGTTTATCAAATGGATAGCTATTTTTAATTCTTATTTATAACTTTAAGAATAAAATGAAATATATTTTGAATTTCACAAAAACTGTTCTCTTCTTTTTTCCTAGGATTAAACATAAGACTTCTGGAAACGAATGTAGATAAAGATAATCATAAAGTGAGGATAACCTCTAACTAGTCTTAATTTCATTAACCAGATAGTTTCAGATACTATGCAATACTTGTTGTCTAATATGTTATTTCATTATTTATTTATTGACTGTGTCATTTAAATTTTATGTAATTTGCTGATACAGTCTAAACCTTGAATGCAATGCACTGTGAGGCTTTAGATAAAAGCATCTGCCGAATGCATGGGTGTAAATTCAGGGAAAGGCGTTCTGTAATGATCTGTGAGCGTCTGCTCTGTCTCTGCATCAGAATGCTGGACTTTTCTGTAGATAATCATTCGTTCCAGGTTAAAGTGGCGTGAACCTGGAGGAGAAAAAGCACTCTGAATTGCTCCTGATCATCCGTCTTCAAAAGCCAGAGCTGTAGAGAAACAACACAATGTGTGTCTCACTGCAGCTCTGTCTCTGTCTCTCTCCCACGCTGCTCTCTTCCAGTCTCCATCTGTCAGACAATGGCTCTGTCTCTGCGCTCATGATCAGGGCAGCATATGCACACACGGTCTCTGCGTTTATAAATAATACCTGCGCTTTAGTGCTCAAACATCACAGCTGCTCCTGACAGAAACCACAAGGTGTGGAGAAAAAAACTTCATCAGAGAGAGACTCACAAATCAAAGCATCTGCCCGCTTTCTGTTCCTAATCACTGCCCACCTGAGAGCACGAAATACAACATGACAAGATAAAGATCATACGCGGTGGAAAGTCTTCCAAAAAAAGGTCTTTATAGCCTGCAGTTATGAGTTGACGTCATGTAATTCTGAGAAAAGAAAGTCTGCTGGATGTAAACTCAGAATCGTGAGATAAAAAGACACAGGGATAGAGATGGAGAGAGAGAGACTGCAGAGAGAAGACATTTCTTTATTAATGCATTATTTATTTATTTTTTGAATGTAGTTCTAATCAGTTTTAATTGAACTACATTTACACATTCTCCAAAACACACCAAACAAACCTCAAAAACCTTTACAGAAGAATAACGTTTTTCTTTACAACTTCATTAACAAAACTGTTCAATTATCTGTGATCTAGAGAACCAAAACTAATTCCTGCTATTATTAGGGCTTTTAATGCCCGTTCAGGATCTGTGGAATCTTATTCATCACCCTCTATAAAGTTTATCAAAGAAATCTTCTTCTTTGCAGCAATATATTCATGATCAAATATAAAAGTGACCGCTGAACACTTCTCTGTCCTGAGCCAGTCATCCACGCTCTGAAATAACCTTCTTCTTCTAAAACAGTGCAAGAAAACAGAGAGAGAGATAATATGGGTAGTCAGTGGTGTGTGTGTAGATTCGTTGTATTTGGTCTGATACATGAGATGTTTCTCTGTTTGAGGACAGTCTGGTCTGTGTTTCTCTGACAGACGCTCGCAGATCAGAACACAATTCAATTTAGTTCTGTCTTCTATAAACTAGATCTGCTGTAGCTTCCTTCTTTTTAGTGCCTCGACCAGAACATATTTCAGTCAACATAACATTTCTTTTTTTGTTTTTCTTTTATATTTATGTATTTTGTTTTATTCAGTCTTATTTCAAAGAATAGAAATCTTTGTAATCGTTTAGTTGATAATGGTTGAATTAGACAAAGCCACCTCATGATCACAACCCATTCATGTCAAAAGCTCAATTTTATTGTGTGTGTGCGTGTGTGTGTGAATCATGGCCATGTTCTTTAGAACATATAAAAAAAACTTAGCGCAATAGATGTTCTGTCCTCTAAGTGTGTGAGTGTTTGAGTGCAGGTGTGTGTGTGGGGGGGTGGTTGAAGTTCTTGAAGGACAGTAATGCTTTGTTGAACACTGAAGTATGTGAAGTAGGAAGGACAGTTTGACAGCTTCATCTCAGCACACACTGTATATAAAATGATTGTTTTGAAGCAGAGAGGATTTTCTCTTTTCTCTCTGAAGCAGCTTTCATGTGTCTCTCCTGAACACACTGAGCTTTGAAGAGCCTCGTCTCTGTAAGTCAGAGGAGCTTCTGCTGAAGGCTGGGAAATAAAGAGGGCTTCCTCCTCCTCACAGGAAGTACTGAGTCTCTTTAAGCCTTTAAAATGTCACGTCTGCAGAAAGTTGTAATTACTGTATTCATTTACCCGCTCTGAGTCATGAAGCAGCGGGAGAACAGCTCCGTCACATAAACACACACACCTCCATCACACAGACGGAGGTCAGACCTGAGCAAACGATCACAGACTGATGAATCACGCACCAGATCAATTCAATTTCAGAATAATCTATTTTAATTAAGTTATCGTTAAGACACAACTATATTTGTCAATTTGATATTTGTAGTTTTCGATTGTGTTTTTGTCACTTTTATTAGTTTAAAAGAATGTCTACACTATTTATGCATTTTAATTTTGTGTATAGTAGTAGTAGTAGTAGTAGTGTATGTAGGAGTTTATTGTACTTGTTGCACCTGTTTATCCCCGCCCACCAATTCTACGTCGCTGCCTCTTTAGTCCTGCCCCCACATTTCTGCATAGTTGTCTGTTCATCCCTCCGGGAATTCTACATAGATTCTACACCAATGTGACAGTGCTATCTGTTTAGCCCCGCCCACAATTCTACATAGATTCTACACCAATGCTACAGTGCTATCTGTTTAACCCCGCCCACAATTCTACATAGATTCTGCATCAATGCTACAGTGCTGTTCAGCCCCGCCCACAATTCTACATAGATTCTACACCAATGCTACAGTGCTATCTGTTTAGCCCCGCCCACAATTCTACATAGATTTTACACCAATGCTACAGTGCTATCTGTTTAGCCCCGCCCACAATTCTACATAGATTCTACACTAATGCCACAGTGCTATCTGTTTAGCCCCGCCCACAATTCTAAATTTTTGCCTGTTTATTCCTTCCTAAATTCTACATAGATTCTACACCGATGCAACTGGACTACTTGTTTATCCTAATCAAAAATTCTGTGTTGCTGCCTGTTTAGCCCCACCCACAATTCTATGTTGCTTTTAAGAGTCGAGTCAGTCATATTTACTGAAATGAACACACACAGAAAATTTGTAACACACACCTCGCAGATACAAATGGAGTAAACGTTGTTTTTTGTTTCCATTAGATAACATTAAACGTCATCAAAACCCTAAGACTTCACAACACTTTCTTACAGTAGTGCTCTCATTATAAAGTTATGTGTATGACTGTAGTTAATAAGCTTCTGCATTTCTGATTTGAGCTGCAGATGATCAGTAGAAAGAAGCATGATAGCAGGATGTCAGTCAGTGGGATTTAATCTATCTTATATAGAATACACTTCGTTATTTCTACAACATAACGTTAATATTACAATTTGTATGTTATCTGCAGGAAGTGCTCTGAAGGCAGAAGTGAAGGTGTCTGTGCAGCTCGTTTGTGCACGACATGACAGCTAAACTATAAATATTCACAGCCTTCTCATTGTAATGTTATGTATATGTCATAGATATTACTATTCTTCATTGTTTGTCCTGAACACGCTGTGTGGAAGAGATAAGGGCTTTACTGCAGCTGTGACTCAAATAAATTCATCTTATTCAACAAAAAATATTTATTTCATTTCAGATCCAGAATAGGCTGTATATTAACTTATTGTGAGAAAACCAGTAGTTCTATGTGAAATCAGACATTAAGCACCCTCATATAGTCAAACGGTAGGATCATAACACCCTGCGAATATTACACCAAGAGATTGGGAGTTGAATCAGGCTCCTCGAATCGAGTCGTCAACTTTTCGACTACAAACAACATTAAATCCCATCGACTGAGAACAAAGGCATTTTTCTAAATATCTTTTGTGTTGAAGTTTTGGGTGAATTACTCCTTCCATGTCTTTCCTGTTAAGGTTAAGGTTTTGCTCAAGACATTCGACTCCTTATTTTCTCCTTGATCTCTTCACATGAAGACACTTGACCCCGTCCAGTTTCTCTGGTAGAGGACACTCGTCTCTCCTGGAACTTTCCTCAACTTCTCAGCTCAGGAAACTTGTGAAGTTCATTCGGGACGTTCCTGATGAAGGCACCTTGTAAAATAAGGCCAGCGGAGAGGCGTTGACTGCGGGACATTCAGGAGAAATACTCTGAGGAACCATGTGTGTGTGTCGCCTCGAGTCGCTCGTGAAGCACAGACAAGTGCTCCGTTCTATCTAGGACACTGCAAAGTTTTGAGGAAATGTTGTGCTCCCTCTGTTTTCCTCTTCATGTGCTTCTCTCTCTCTCTGAATCCCTCGTCTCATTTGTCATCATGGCCTGATTATTTCAGCCTCTCGGACTCTTTCCAGTCTGCTAACCTTCCTCCTCGTGCTCCTGCTGTGGTGTGGCAGCGAATAAAGGCCGTCGCTCAGAACACCTCCTGTTCTCATACTGACACGCTGCAGTTTTAACCCACTTTTTCACAATACTACATTTTGTCTGTATTTTCAATCAAATGAATGCAGTCTTGATGAGCAGAAGACACTTCTTTAAAAATAAGATAAATCTTACAGAGCCCAAACTTTTGAATAGCAGTGTAGATGAGTGTGTGTCTTCATCAGATATGGAGAAGTGTGTCTCAGTAATGGATGTGAATGGGTGCCGTCAGAATGAGAGTCTGATAAAAACATCAGAGTAATCCACATCACTTCAGTCCATCAGTGAACATCTGGAGAAGACACAAGATCAAACTAATCTAGCGGTAAGAAGATTTTTACTCAAAATATGAGTCTATCATCCATAATAACTCTTCCTCTGGTCTGAATCAGGAGAGAAATCTGCTCAGATCAAGCAGCTCTAAACAAATATGTGCTGGATTTTGATGTGAGAGACAACAAGAGATGCACTTTTCACTGGAGGAAGAGTTATTATAGACTCATATTTGAGTTAATGCTGGATTTGTTTCTTACAAATATGCAGTTTTTGACTTCTCAAGGTGTTCGTTGATTAAGGAGGGATAAAAAACACACTGGGTTTGACTATATAGATTGTAATACATTCCAAAATATAAAATTGTAAACTTTAGTTTTCTTGTTGATTTCTAAAAACAAAAATCTGAGTTTTGTCTAATCTACACTTGTACATTTGTCTTAAATCTATTTACTCTCCTCACGCCTTCTTTAGCAACACACAAGAAGAAGTCTAGGGCTTTTATCTCAGTTTTGTTTCCAGCTTTCTGCAAAACATCTTGTTTTCCAGACATCAGTCACTCGTACAGGTTTTGACTGCTGTGAGAGGAATAAAAGATGATTTGTGAAGCACTCTCTTTAATCGGACAGATCTGTGGGTTTCAGATGCTAAAGATGTGAGTTTGAGAGTGGCTCCTGACATCTTCTCACTGACCCTGTGATCTTTAATATGAGTGTGCTGCTGTCTCTGTCAGAGTGAATGGAGAGCGGCCAGATCTGTAATAGATGTGCTGATTGGCTCTCAGACCTGCAGCCTCTTAGAGACAGGAAATGAGCTCTGAAGTGCTCTCTCTCTTTCACACACACACACACACACCAGAGTCCTCACAGCATCTCATGAGAGTATAATGAGAACGAAGGACTGACAGATACTCAGTGTGAAATGGAAACTTCAATCCTGGGATCAGCAGCTCATGATGCTTCACCTGTGTTATTTTAGTATCTCTCACATATTATTATAGTTCCAATTTTAATTCAAATTTTGAATTTGTGACCCTGGAGCACAAAACAAGTCAAAACTGAGATGAGGGTGCAAACAATATTGAGAAAATCACCTTTAAAGATGTCCAAATAAAGTACTTAGCAATGATGGATGAAGGATTTGCAGTACATTTACTGTTAGAAAGGTTGGTTTTCGTTACATAATAAACTTCCCTGGCTTTGAATTTTAGGAGATTAGAGATTTCCAGATCAGGAGATTAGATGACAGAAGTCTCTTTCCTCTGTGTGTGTGAGCAGAGGTTCGTCAGCAGTGTGCGATGAGATGATTGACAGCTGATGTAGACTGTGTCGACACTTTAATTAAAATCCCCAAATCAGATCATCTCTACAACTTTAATTACCAAACCTCAATCTGTGAAAGACAACAGAAGAGCTTGACTGATGATATCTCAGATCTCACTCATCAGTTCATCAGGAGAGGGACTTGAGTGATGTCACTTCCTCTGACCTCTGACCCTGTGCTGCAGGTACTCGTTCCAGGATGAGGAGGACATGTTCATGGTGGTGGATCTGCTGTTAGGAGGAGATCTGCGCTATCATCTTCAGCAGAACGTTCAGTTCAGCGAGGATGCTGTGAAGCTGTACCTGTGTGAGATGACCCTGGCGCTCGACTACCTGCAGAGCCAGCACATCATACACAGGTGTGTGTGTCGCTTCAACTCTAGACTCCCTCAGCAGCATCACAATAACACACACACACTACATAGCGCATTACTTTTTAATTTATAAGGAATGTTTTAATGTATATATATAACACGTATCTGTAAAACATATATATAACAGCTCTGGGGTGAACATGATCTTACTGTAGTTCTAGGCTAAATGTAAACATGTATTTATTCAAAATTATATTAAAACAATAGACGTCTATGATGTTTGCTTCTTTTGAAAGCAGCGCGTGTGTGTGTGTGTGCACCGTCTGCTCGCAGGGATTTGTTGTGTAATTGCATGTTTAGTTCTGCGAGATTCCTCAGGGAGACGAGAATCCTGTGCCAAATAAAATGTGTGGTTGTCTTGTTTTGGGCCCCGTCACAAATACTTTAGAACAGAACTGACAGTGAACGCAGTGGACTGAATCTCTCTCTGGCTTTGATAGTGTGTGTGTGTATTAGTCAGTCACGTTGTTTTCTCTGCGGTGGGTTTTGCTCTATGTTTCTGAAGGAGCGTTTCCTGTCTATAGTATTATTTAATTGCGCTAACTTGGGCAGAAGTGTTTCCTAGCAACAGTGTGTCGTGTCACACTGTCACCGAGGTAAAATTAGTCAGAGCGGAGGATTCCTGAAATCAGGAGGGTGAGCAGAGCATCTGGAAACATCCGACAGATCCTGCTCTGGTTAAAGACTGATCGTTTAGAGCTGATGCTGCAGAGATTCTGGTGTTTGTGCTCCAGACAATTTCTGTCTTCCTCAAGCCATGTGTCTGTATGGGCTCGCTTAAGATGTAGAACCCTTTTGATAAATCAGCTAGCAGCCATCCATAATACCCCAGCAATCCCATAGCAACACACTAAAAACAAAGCTTCCCAGAAACCACCAGAATATCCTAGAAACACGCTAGCAACGACCCAGAATATCCTAGCAATCCCATAGCAACATGCTAAAAACAGAACCAGTCACCGGAACACCCTAGAAACACCCTAGCAACGACCTAGAATACCTTAGCAATCCCATAGAAACACCCTGAAAACCTGCCTAGACATAACCGGAACACCCTAGAAACACCTTAGCAACAACCTAGAACAGGGTAGCCCAACCCTGCTCCTGGCCATCGACTGTCCTGCAAAGTTTAGCTCCAACTCTAATCAAACACACCTGCCTTTAATTTGAAAGCGATCACAAAAACGCAAGTAGTTGCTTCAGGTCTGTTTGTTTAGAGTTGGAGCTAAACTTTGCAGGGCAGTTGATGGCCAGGAGCAGGGTTGGGCACCCCTGACCTAGAATAACCTAGCAATACCATAGTACACACTAAAAACAGAAGCTGCCTAGAAACCAGCGGAACACCATAGAAATACCATGGCAACTACCCAGAATACAATAGAAATCCCATAACAACAGTCAGAGCAGCATAAAAAATAATAATAGTTTTATAGAGTTTTTGTAAAGTTAGGTTTAATAGAGTCTTTAATATCCCACTGGAGTTGTATGGATTACTTTAATGATAAATGGATGCCCTTTTTGGAGCTTCAAAAAATTGGTCACTATCCACTGCCATTATAAAGAGCGAGGATACTCTGTAATATAAATCTGATTGTGTTTGTCTGGAGGAAGAATTGCATTCACTGCACACATAGGATTGAAAGTGAGAAAATGATGGGATCATTTCTGGGTGTACTATTCCTTTAAGGATGCAGTAGATTGTTTTGAAGAATGCGATGTGATGTGTCGCAATCGCGTCAGTGCTCAATGCATGTGTGTGTGTGTGTGTGTGTGTGTCTCAAATCTCTGTGTGAATTAATCCCATCATGCTCTCTGGTATCTTCATGACAGCAGGGGAGTGGCTCTCTGTTAATTAGCTGTGAGGGAATCAGAATGTGGCTTTAGCTGGACGCCGCTTTATTCTTAAATAGCGCGTGTGTGTGTGTGTGTGTTGTAATTAGTGAGAGTACTGAAAGTGTGATGGCCCCCTGAGAACTGAACATTCACACAAAAGAAGGCCGTGAAGCTTTGAAAACACAGCAGCAGATGCAGTCAGAGAGAACTGACGTGTAAATAAAGTCTAGGTGTTGATGTCATGTGATCTGACGTGATGATGTCTCCATCTCTCCACACAGGGACATCAAACCGGACAACATCCTCCTGGACGAGCAAGGTGAGATGTGTGTGTCTGTGTGTCTGTGTGAAGCTCTCAGAAATGGTTCAAGGAGACGAGTGTGTTCTCCTCTCTTCTCTATTTATGATGTTCCCTTTTTTAGAAAGAGGGAATTATTGCCCTGGATTGCTCTGGTAGTTTTTACAGCTGTGTGTTTGAGCTTCAGCGCCGCTTCTTCTCTGTTGTTCTTCAGGTCATGCGCATTTAACAGATTTTAACATTGCTACCATAATCAAAGATGGCGAACGAGCCACGGCGTTAGCGGGTACGAAGCCTTACATGGGTAAGAAACATCTCATCATCTACATCACATCACTGATCCAGAACTCAGACAAACACAAGAAATTATGATGAACTCTGAACATCTTCCACTTTTCATTTGATATTTTCTGTGTACATTACTGTGCAGTTTTCACAGACTGATGTATTATTGTTTGATCAACTATTTTAATTACTGAACGTTCTCAACCAGGAGTCCTCTTGGGGCCTCAAGATGAAGATGGCCTTAAAGGGGTCATATGATGTTGCTTCAATTTATATATATATATATATATATATATATATATATATACACATACACACTCACCTAAGCTATTATTAGGAACACCTGTTTCTCATTAATTCAATTATCTAATCAACCAATCACATGGCAGTTGCTTCAATGCATTTATTAATGTCAGAATGAGAAAGAAAGGTGATTTAAGCAATTTTGAGCATGGCATGGTTGGTGCCCGACAGGCCGGTCTGAGTATTTCACAATCTGCTCAGTTACTGGGATTTTCACACCGAAGAAGGTTTACAAAGAATGGTGTGAAAAGGGAAAAACATCCAGTATGCAGCAGTCCTGTGGGCCAAAATGCCTTGTTGATGCTAGAGGTCAGAGGAGAATGGGCCGACTGAGTCAAGCTGATAGAAGAGCAACTTTGACTGTTACAACCGAGGTATACAGCAAAGCATTTGTGAGGCCACAACATTCACAACCTTGAGGCAGATAGCAAAAGACCACTCATCTCCACTACAAATAGGAAAAAGAGGCTACAATTTACACGAGCTCACCAAAATTGGACAGTTTCACACT
>JAUYWG010000011.1:1128059-1141003 GCA_034779775.1 Enteromius afrohamiltoni
ATGCTCTAAAACGGCAGCTTGGCCAGACTAACTTTGCTTGCAAAATGAATGTAGCGTCAAAGGAAGTATGGGCGGGCCCAGGCTAGCTATTCCTATCTTTGTGAAGACAATTGGTCCCTATAAGGTGATAAATACCAGGTGCACACACACACTTACTCACATACTTACACACATACGTCTCAGAAATTACTTTTGACTCTTATAGTCGTGTGACATTTGAGCGTAATCCCTGAGATAAGAGCGTCTCAGACTAAAGGCCGGTGCACTGACTGTGTTTATCCCTCAGGCTTTATTATATTGAGTCTGACTGATGTCTCCGTCCGTGAGCGACAGCTCTTTACACACACACACACACACACACATTTTCTCCATGTGTTTGCTCGATTACGAAGCGTGTCTGTAATCAGATCAGGATGAATCAGCTCTGGCCTGAAGACGAGCTCCTGTGGTCTGTAGAAGCATTATTATCAGGATGATTAAATTATGAAGCTTTCAGTGCTGGAGCTTCTTCTGGAGTATGGTGGGCTATTTTTGGTGTGTTGCAGCAGGAACCTGGTGTTCAGAGCTCCACACAACCAGCTAGGAGGTTACTGCCACCTGACGGCTAGTTAAGAGTTGAGTAACGTAGTGTCTCTTTGTTTTTCTCGCAGGAGAACGAGTATCTTCAGGAGTGCCTTGAAGTCGTCCAGCAAGAGTTCATGATCTTCAACCGTGAAAAGTGAGACTATAAACACTAGAGTTTTGCAGTTTTTCACCTGATTGTGTCTCTCAAAGGGTGTTTCAGGCAGAACTGTACGATACACAGGTGCACCTCAATCATTTATTTTCATCTCACATGATGATGGTCTGTATTAACTGTTAATATAAATAATTAATATAAATATATCAGAGTGGTCAAATGATTCATTGATTGGATCACATCAAAAAAAATGTTTTTTCTTTTTTTTAAATATCTATGTGTGTGTACAGAATATATTTATATGTATACGTACATATTTTAAATTATTTACATGCATAGACAATTAGATATTTATATTCCTATATTTTACATTAAATATATTTGCTATATAAACTTTTTTTCTTCAATATATACATGCATGTGCTTTATTTATATATGCATAATAAATCTACACAGCATACACAGTTGTAAACAAAAAGGTTTATTTTGGATGTGATTAATAGTGAAGAATGTTTCCTTTCATTTTGTTCCTTTCTTTTTTCTTTTGGATTAAAAGGTCTTTAAAAACTCTTAAACCCTGCAGAAAGCTATAGTAAACGTGTGTTATAAGCTGGTTAGTGTTCTCCGTTCTCCTGAGGCCTGATATCTCCAGATGATCAGCTCATTTATTATTGAGCAGCGTCTGCATTACTGCATGAGTCTGTCTCTCTCTCTGTCTGCTGTAATTTACCTTTCTCTCGCTATATTTATAACCGCCTCGTTTTTCGTGAATCTGTCGTCTTGTGAGCTGCGTTTACCAGTTACATGTACATCAATGTCTCCACAGTCCTAGTTAGGAGTGGGAGACTGGATATTTTTGAGTGAGAAAACATGCCAAATGCAAAGTCTGTGTGTTCATTTTTTTTTTTTCTGCAACAAAAAAGTTGTAAATACGAACAGTGTTGTATATTTATGATAGCATATGTGATGACAGCAGCTTGCTAAATAAACTGGATTTGTGTGCACACTGTTCATAAATTTGTAGATTTAAAAAATTTCAAATTTTGTGCAAAAAAAGGTGCATCACCATCTTGTTCTGACTAAAGTTATTTGAACTCACCATGTGTACAAAATATGTTTATATCAGTGCATGCTTAGTATATTCATTATATATATATATATATGTACCTGATTACAGCTGAAAGAAAAATGCAAGCTTTGTTTCCAAATGACTAAAATATGTATCATTTTAATATGCTTTCCCTAATCCAGCCCGTTTAGTCAAAATTAAATGTAGTAATATATCAACATTATGTTTAATGCATGAAATCCAGCAGAATTTCAGAAAGTCAGAATTTCTGAGGCAAAAGTCCAGATTGTGAGATAGAAAATCACATTGATGTTTGCATGAAGTCAAGAATTTATTGGATGCTCTCCTCGTTTTTAGTGCATCAAGCTCATATCTATGAGTTGAGAAGGTGTACTTACTGTACAACGTCATGTGCTTTCTAATCACTTTTTTTCTGCAAGATACTTTACAAAATGATTTAGAAAGCATCGGGTGTGTTTTTGTTCTGTGCAGTATTTTGTACATGCCCCTTTAGTGTAAATGTAAAAAAAAACAACAACAACAACAAAAAAACATTTTAACACATTTACCATTGACACAGACTTTGCATCTGACATTTTTTATGTGAGCTCAACTCATGAACATAATCGTGAGTGCATAATTTCTCTGATCATCAGTCCCTCAGTCCAAGCTCAACGTCCAGGTCAATAAATAATCCTTCCATTGATGTTTGGTTTGTTAGGATAAGATCATATCTGAAAATCTGGAATCTGAGGGAGCAAAAAATCTAAATACTTTACTTAATATCCTAATGATTTTTTGGCATAAAGAACAAAACGGATCATTTTGAGCTGTAGGTGTGAGTTTTGTGCTGAGGCTGACAGATGTGTGTGTGTGTTGTGAACAGGCTGAAGCGGCGGCAGGAGGAGGAGGGCTGTATGGCAGCGGATGGAGACGCTGATCCGGACGGAGACGAAGCCGAGGGAGGGACGGAGGACGAGGAGACGGAGGCTGAACCCGAGGCTTCTAAACTGAGCATGTGCGGCTCGGTCTGCTCGTCTCCAGGAAGCTGCTAGCGCCTTCTGCTGTCTCCGTCGCTCTACACTACATCTCAACTTCTATGCAACGTAACTCTTGATACAAAGCATGATGTAAAATAGAGATTTTAGAGGCAATTCTACAATATAAGGCTGTTTGCTTGAGTATGACGACATCACATGAAACACACCAGACCACGGAGATCTGAACTGATAATCCACTTAATAGTGTTTGTATGTTTACGACCACAAAACCAGTCATTGAGATTTATGCATCATCTGAAAGCTGAATCAATTGTTTGTTAGGATAGGACACTATTGGGCAGAGAAAACCTGGAATCTGAGGGTGCAGAAAAATCTCAGTTTTGAGAAAATTGCCTTTAAAGTTGTTCAAATGAAGTTTTTAGCAATGCATATTACTAATCAAACATGTATTTATGGTAGGAAATTTACAACATATCTTTACGGGACATGATTTTTGGCATAAAGGAAATATGAATTATTACACAGATTATTGATCACAGAATCATCTGGAGTCTCTTGAGTTCAGGACAGAGTTGTGCTGCTGGAAGTCAAACCTGATGAATGGTAACAGGATTTATAAAAAAAAAGTAAAATATCTTTTAAAAGCTTCCTAAGTAGCCCTGTTAGACATGAAGTAGATGTCCTCGACTGCTATTTCCTGTACAAATATCCATAGATTGTTTAATCAAGATTCAGTTCCTGGATACAACATTTATTGTTGTGGAATTCTCAAAGAACAAGACAAATGATCTGTCAGAAGTACGATCTCATTCCGTCCTTAGAATTAAGTTCTCTGATATTCTCATTAGTTTCATCTGTGTATTTGACTTCTTCCAGCACTTCCAGACACAGCTCTGTGGGATTCAGTGGGATCTGGAGAAATGAGAAGACTCAGACTGATGTGTTTTCAGTGAGATCCGTCTGTTTAATTCTATACGACCATTTCTACAATGACATCAGTCTTTCCTTGGAAGCCCTCATGAGTTGCTGCGTTCTAGTTGATGCATGACACCGAAGGGCGTATCACCCTTTTACTGTAAATATCCAGTAGTCTTTAGTTTCTACATCAACCATCGTTTAATAGGGTTTAGAAGAAGCCCCGATGAAACACGTCTGTCTGATTCACAAAAGAAGTCTCTTCTGCTCATCAGGGCTGCATTTATTTGATCAAAAATACTGTAAAAAATGTGAAATATTACTACAGTCTAGTCATGTGTTCTGTGTGTTTCTGTGATGTTCAGCATCATTCCTCCAGTCTTCAGTGTCACATGATCTTCAGAAATCATCATAATACACTGATTTACAACACAGCTGCAGAAATCACAGAAATACAGTACACTTTAACACAGATTCACACAGGAAACATGTTTTACACTGTTATAATATTTCACTGTTTTACTGTGTTTTTGACCAAATAAAAGCAGCTCTGAAGAGCAGAAGAGACCTCTTTCAGAGGTATTTTTGACTGGTAGAGTAAACGAGCCACAATCTGATGTTACGCCATGTTTCAGGACAGATGTGTTGGGCTCACATGATGATGATGATGATGATGATGATGATCTCTAGTATTTCTCTGTTTGTCGCTGCTTTAACCCTTCCTGCGCTCACATGTTGCCAAACTCCTCTCTGACTGTTAGACTCTTAAACTCAGTGAAGGTTTGATGAGACGCGATCCTTCATCTCTGCTGCTTATCGATCTCTATAAGACGCCAGATTAGGATTGATTTATAGGTGTGTGTGTGTGTGTATAGCATTAATTCAGTAAGTGACATCGGCACACGTGTAGCGAATCACTACCGTAATCTCACCGCTTCATCATGTAAACATGTACATAGTGAAAAGCCCAGTATTTTCCACAGTTTTATGTGGATGTGCTGACATTAGCGAGTTTAAATATAGACGATACGATACTGAGAGGTTTTATGAAGCCGCGTCTTGTTTAAGATCTCTCTCAAGTGTGCAGGCACAACTTGTAGGCAAAAACGCCAAAGCTTTTGTACCATTTGCATAGCCATTTCTAATCCAGACGAGTGCCTGCATGTGTGTGTGTGTGTGTGTGTAATGACATGGGTATGACAGGTATTACAATATGAAGGTGTTTATGAAGATATTTTCAGTGTCCCCGTAATTCAAAAGACTTAAACAACATACTGAATGGTGTTTATTTGAGAATGTAAGAGTGTGTAGTGTTTCCTGTAAGGGGTAGGTTTAGGTGTAGGGTCAGTGTAGGACAATACCACATACAGTCTGTACAGTACAAACACCATTACACCTATGAAGAGAGAGAGACACCCCAGAACACATGGACACACTACAGGAGTGTGTGTGTGTGTGTGTGTGTGTGAGTAAGTTTGTGAGTGTGTGTGCGAGAGCGTGTGTGTGTGTGTGTAAAGCTCATAAAAACACAGTAACATTTGTAAAGAAGCATTTATTGTAATAAGTAACCTCCTGGAATGTTTAATCTGGAGTCAGTCTTGGTGTGAACACTGGATCTGGTTTAACATCACAGTCCAGCGAAGACCAGACGTCTGACTCTAACCTTGTTCTCCATTGTAATGTGGACGGCATGATACTGTACGTATACATAGATTCTCTTGAATATTTTGGCAACCCATAGAGATTTTGACGATCATTAAAGTATGAATAAAGTATCCATGTTCTCTTGTGCCTCATTACTTCTGGTTTATAGATTGTTAATAAATGAAAACAGCAAAAAAAAAAACAATAATAATAATAATATATGTCATTTTTTTCTTTTGAAAAATATTGTTGTAAAAAAATTTTTAAGACAAAATGTATTAATCTACAAAAAAAAAAAACATTATTGCATTGATACTTTACTATAATAGTTTGTTATTGTGAACTTTAAGATTGAATATTTTTGTTGAGTTTTTGTCATTTTATTTTTTTTGTTGTTATTTAGTTTCACAGCATTTCCAAAAGTAAACACAATTAACTGAGCTTCAACATTTACAGTATGTATTTAAGAAGCAGCCAGGACTAGACCTTTGCTAATTTGGGACATTTCATTTCATTTTTCGAAACATGTCTTAGGAAAATGCATGATCTGTGAGCATTTTAAGACCTAACAATAACGATAATGTATTTTAAGATATCTCAGTGCAAGCCTTTTCCAGTTTAGACAGCTCTTAACATTTATTTTAATCTAGGACTTAAACCCTGTTTGGGAAACTGCCCCTGAATGTGTGTGTGTTAATGCACAGATTAAATCAAACTGAAGTGTGTGTGCGAGGGTTGTAAATGTCAGTAAAACAGCGAGATGTTTGTGTTTTCTGCTTCTATATAAACATGTTCTCCTTCCATCTGCTCAGAGTCACACCATCTGCTGATGAACGAGATGAACAAACAAAGAAACATTCTCTACAAATCCTGCAGAAAGTCACTGGAAGCTTTAGATTCAGAAACATCTGTTCTTCGACACTTCACAGAAAACATACGAGCACAATTCATTATTTATTCATCATTTATCATTGTTTGATTTTTCTCCTGGTCAGAATTCTCTCTTTGCGGTTATCATCTTTCTAAAAAGTGAGATTGAGTACATCTAAACTTAATTATCAATGAAACGAGTTACTGAAACTGACAACAGAAGCAATAGCACATGAGAGCAATGCATGCTGGGAGTCTGAACGAGTTCACTGGATTCAGTGAAGAGAGAGAGAAGTGTTCCCTGTAAACATGAACACAGTTCCAAACAAACACCAGAAGAAAACACTGACACGACTCACTTCATTTCAATAAAAAGACCCTGTTTTGAATTATTATAGGACCAGAACTTCATGATCTGCTGTGGTGTGCGGTCTCGTGAGGAAACATCAGGATCATGTGTTGCTCTGAAATCAAAATACAAAATTGTATTCTTTTAAAAAAAAAATGAAAATAAAAAGAATACCTGAAGAATATTGAGCTCATCCCAGGTGAAACAAAAGAGCTTTCATAATCTACTTAAAAAGATTCTTCAGTACTTCAGGATAAGATCAGTGTACTCCACTCTGTATCTCTATTAAAAATGTATTTATTAACCACTTGTACTACACTTGAGTGTACTGGAGTATGAAAGTGTACTACAAGTGCTGACTCAATACATGACTTCCTATCCTTGCCCGAAATAGGCTGAGTACACTTAGTCAATCTTGAGAAGTACTACAGAACCATGGAAGATTATGGAAATGTTAAAACCTCTGGTAACCTGAAACTAGGGAACTTTTTTAATTTCTAGACACTCCTTCTTTTCAGAAAAATATTTGAGAGTCACACACACCGGCGGCTCGTCCTGTACGTCCAGAAGCGGTTTGTCCAGCAGAGGGCTCCACTCCGGGGCCTCTACAGCCTCCAGCAGAAGAGCCAGCTCAGACTCCAGCTTCTGAAGAGAGTCCTCCACCCGCTGAGAGAGAGAGAGAGAGAGAGAGAGAGAGAGAGACAGATTTGCAAAACAGAAAACTCAGGAAAATCATAACTGTGCATAACTTGCAAAATAATTGCTTGCAAGATGTAAGCTCAGAATTAAGAGAGAAATAGAATTATTCATTATCAGAATAATGAAAGTCTCAAAGAGATGAAGCTATGAGGTTGGACTAATGCTACAAGAGGTTTCCAGGATCGAGAGACGAGAGGTAAAGGACAGGCTGGCATTAACTGAGCTCACGTGAGCCTCAAATTATCTTCAGACTGACTCTGAGTCTAATTAAACACTCATGATAATGAGCTGCTGCAGTCAAGTCACCTTCTCCACCGCGTCCATCCGGTCATGAAGAGCGTTCTGATCCTGGCATGCACTAGAGCTGCTGCTCGTCTCTGTTTCACACACACACACACACACACACACAGATCTACTGTTAACACATGAATCACAGTCCCTGCAAAACACATTAAACATCTGTCAGCTTCTGCTGGAAATAGATCAGAGATTCAGATCAAACATCTGGACACAAGAAATACAGAAACAAACTGATCATGACAGCTCGTTTTACACACACACACACACACACACTAAAATTACTTTAACAGCAATGCATTACAATATTGCATTACTCCCTGAAATACTAACTAATTATTCTGATAATACTATGAAAAAGTTCCTTTGTAAATCTGGGCCGGGCTTGCTGGCGTGTGTTTAAAATAATAAATTCTACTTAAATGTTAAGGCCCTTTCACAGTAAAAGTGAAACTATCTCAGTCTTAAGGAATATTTGTCTTATTTAACATTTAGTTACTGCAGCTTAAAATAATTTTCAGAGTTAGCGTTTGACTGTGTTTATTGATTGAGGAAGTCTGAATATGTTTCTGAGTAAATACATGCTAATATTTAGTCTAGACACTGTAAGATCATGTTTACTCCTGATTTCTCTCAACATGGCAACCCCAGAGCTACTGGAAATAGACATTTCCTTCTAAATTAAAAAACAATGCGTTACGTTACTAGTCACGTATAAAAGTAATCTGATTACATAACTTCTCATGCATCACCCCCAACACACACACTCACACACGTGTCTCACACAGCTTTCAGGAGTGTTTCCGCTCTCAGGGCTCGTTATGTTTCATGAGGTTTCCCGCAGGAATCCCACCTCCACAGTCTTTGATGTTTTTGCATTAAACATCCCGTTGTGAGCAGCATTTTAATAGATCCTCTCGGTAAGAGCTGCAGGATGTTAAACACACTTCTCCATCGGCCTCCAGCAGACATTGCTTTATCTGCTGCTCACACTTCACAGATCTGAGCTGATCAGCACTCACAGGCAGCACAGAAACAGATATAGATATATAGGACCCTGCAGCACAGCAGCAGTCATCAGAGCACAGGCATATTTGTAGAAATACACAACAAAACACTGTGCGAGTCAAAATTAGGCCAAAAATCATTAGTATATCAAGTAAAGATCATGTTCCGTAAAGATATTTTGTGCATTTCTTACTGCAAATATATCAAAACTTCATTTCTGATTGGTAATATTCATTGCTAAGAACTTCATTTGAACAACTTTAAAGGTGTTTTTCTTAATATTTAGATATTTCTACTCCCTCAGATTCAGATTTCTTTGTCTCTTTGTTTTCCACATCCTGACTCCTTACAGCTCTTGTTTTGCCAAGTTAAGAGAAACTGAGTAAGAGCACTTCATGCTGTGATGTTACTGTAGATGTAGACCAGTGTTAGGGAAAATTAGGCAATATTAAAACTACAGTATACTTAAAAAAAAAAAAAAAAGAAAAGAAAGAAAAAGAACTCTTTTTAAAGTTACTTTTTATAGATAGTAATGTGTTACGTTTATGAGGCCAGAAGAGAAAAACACACTATTTTGATACATTATTTCCCCACTATCACTCCCCGCTGTAAAGCTGCTTTGACACAATTTGCATTCTATAATCCACTATATAAATAATGTTGACTTGACATTACTTTTGAGTTACTTTTTAAATCTGGGCAGGGCTTGCTTGGTTATTTTTAATATGAGAAGTAATTCAGAAGCTCGCACAGGACACATACAATTCATCAGAGATGGCAACTGGTCCCAGACCTTGAGCTAAGTGGCCACTCATGACTGCTCCCCAACCAGTGAGAAACGCATCTGTCGCTAACGTTAACCGGCAACAAGGAGCTCCCAGAACCGGCCCTGATTCAGAAACCAAGGGTTTCTTTACATGTCTAAGGCTCGCACACATCGTCGGCCTTGAGGTGGATTTCCCCCTTTGGGGAAAATCCCTTGTTCTTGAGCCACCACTGTAGGGGTCTCATGTACAGCAGGCCAAAAGGTATCACGCTGGACATAGCTGCCATCAGACCCAGCAGCCTCTGAAACTGCTTGTCATGGAGTGATCTGCCTTCTCTCACTCTCTTGACTGACTTGAAAATCGACTCCATCCGAGCAGGGACACTCGTGCCTACATCGTGATTGAATCCCACACCACACCTAGATAAGTGGTCCTCTGTGCCGGAGAAAGAACACTCTTCTTGGCGTTTGATGTGAACTAGAACAACATCTCAATGTCTGATTGCTTCGCTCTCTGACTGAGCTAATATTAACCAGTCCTCGGACCTGATTTGTAGTACCACTTGTTTTAGTGTAAGCATCCTCAGGTGACAGACTGAGCGCTTCAGTTGCCTGAGATCAAAAATGGGCCTCGGCCCTCCACCCTTCTTGGGAACTATGAAGTACCGGCTGTAGAAACCGGGTTTCTGAAATCTCTCGATGTGAGGAACTGGTAATCAGCTGGGGCTGCTCAAGAAGCTCACTGGTTCTTACTCATCCAAGTCTTTGAGCAGGTCAGCCTGGTACGTCTGAAGAACAACCATAGTGTGAAGGCATGCACCGGTTTGACCTGCTGCCGAGTACCACTTGCTTATGAGTGCTGCCTTTGTACATAGCGGCTTTGAAGACGAGGCCGGAGCCTTTAAGGGTAGTCCTATAGTCCCTGGGGCGTAGCGCCATATTCTGGGCCCTATGCACAAGCAGTGGCCATTGCCCTGTAAGCTTGAGGTTCACAGCTACCTTCGACACCATTTAATACATCAATCTGATGCATTTAATATATATATATATGCAAAATATTAGCATTTACATTAATTAAATGTAATTAAAATTTCACTCCTCAGGGGCCCTACCCCCACTTGGGGCCCTGGTAATTTAGTCCCGCTTTTCACCCAACCATGATGCCCCTGTATAGTCCTATAACGGTGTTCGCTCAAACCCGCGACATTGCTATAATAGTCGCTGGTGGGAATGAAGACACGGCCGAGAACCATGATTACACATCTCAGTGTGCAAATCAGAGGAAAATGGCAGGCTCCAGTGTGAAGGTGGTGGTGGTCACTTTTGAGTGGCTCGGCATGGTCCTCGGTCGGCCAATCAATGTTTGATTTGGCTACGGCATGAGTGACCACCTCCAACAGCTCCTCATAATTTATTGACTGGGGCGGCTCATCGACCCTCTAAGCCCTCGAGTGTTTTTTGAATCATTATTAATTGGGTGGAGAGCTATGACATAATTCTAAATATTTTAGCAAAGTTGGCCTAAGCAATGCATGCAGGTCTACAAAGTTCTAGCTCCTGCGACAGCATCTTCTCCACTGGCACACATAACTTCAAATTATTCCATTTATATTGACTTTGCTAAGTTATATGCCTATAGACTAGGCCATCCAAAGTTCTTTCTTGTTCGTTCATGTTTACGATCATCGCTAAAAATCTAGTTTTTAGGGTCATGAAGCGGTTTTGCACTACGCTACATAATAGGCTCTAAAATATTTATTTGTTTAAAATTTCAAGCAAGCCTATAGGCAATCCAAAAAGTTAATCACTGTTCATGTTTCTTTAGGCTACGTTTCTTAATTCGGATCGATTTGTGATTCTTCCTGAATAAACAATCAATGCATTTTACATGCTTCGTCCTTGTTGCATTATTCATTAAGATATATGTAAACTAACTTCTGTAGTTGAGAACGTCTGTTGTAACAGCACACGTATTAAAAAAACAGGTAAGCCACGCACAGCTGGCGTTTCTTCCCTGCACCCCGCTTAAACAAGCGAGACTTGCCTTTATTACTCTCCCCTTGTTTTCTGCCTTGCTCATCGTATTTCTTTATGTTCACACACACGGGGGAGAATAGGGAAGGCAACAAAGACAAACACTCTTTGGACAGAAACTCTTTCTCTCTCTCGAGCACAGACAGACAACACAGACCGCGCTCTGAACGACAGAAAGCTGACGCCAGCTTTGCCGCACGTGCCTTTTATGCATCCTGGTTTGACGTCACCCGCTCTGACGTCCCGCCCTCCCATTGGACGGATTCTACAGCAGATTCAGAGCGTCACGCAGGGGGCGCTCCCATAGAGCTTCAGGAACTAAATATCATCCGCGCAGAAGTTATAATACTTTAACAACAATAACACATTTATTTATAAAGCACTTACTAATAGTCAAAGCACTAAAATACGATTCAAATAAATAGTTAATAAATAAAAACAACAATTATACATATAGAACAATATAATTCAGTTTAGTTAACATAAATATTCTTCTAAACGCTAATGTTTGACAGCTGTAGTTATTTGAAATGTCACCTAATTCATCCCTGTTTTTCATTTAAAAACTAATAAACATTCTGAAGAAGAAGCAGAAAGAAAGTCAGGGTTTGAGTGACACGAGCGGAGAAATGCTGACAGAATGGTGTTTTTAGGATGAACTGGTTCTTTAGCCGCTGATGAAGCAGTAATGCCACACATTAGTTTAGTTCAACTCTTCTGGGCTTGATGGAGAGTTTCCTGAGCCAATAAAAAGAGAAAATGAGAGCATGTGTGTGTGTGTGTGTGTGTGTTCATTCCATGAGTGTGAGATCACACACATCACACTAATCAGATCAATCCTCCCTCAATGACACTGAAGATACAGAAGATACAGACGAGCCTCGGTTTCTGGACGGACTCCAGCGGTTCATGTGAAAAATCTCATGTGTTTGTGCAGTTCTGTCAGCCTCAACACACACCAAATCAGAACCAGATGTTCTAGTCACACACACACACACACACACTGAGAACCATCTGAAAACACCATCATGATCTTCAAACACAGCAAATGCATTTCAAACTCCGTTGCTTTCAGCCAATCAGGTGCCTTACCTGCACAAATCTGACCAATGAGGAGCAGCAGAAGAGCCACAGGCGTCGCCTGGCGGCCCATGACAGACCTGCCAGAGAGAGACGACGTCTGTCAAACACTTCTGATGAGAAACACACAGAAGAAGGAGAGAAGCTCACACTCACCTCTGACTGGAGCTATGAAGAGTCTGCGCTCCTGATCAAAACTCTGAACAAAAGTGTTCTGTTTCTGGAGGAGGAGGGCTGTGTGTGTGTGTGTGTGTGTGTGTGTGTGTGTGTGTGTGAGCGGGTGGGTCTGCTTCACGCTCTCCAGCAGGACCGAAGCCAAACACACAGAAACATGAAGACACAAACTCCAGCACAGAGCGTGACTCATGAGTCAGAATCTCTTTCTTCAGCTGAAAACATTTACTTAAAAGAGCAACACATTCATATGTTTACGGTCCTCTGGTCTCCAGTAAATGACACACACACACACACACACACACACACACACACACTCATGTGTTCTGGGGTGTCTCTCTCTCTTCATAGGTGTAATG
>JAUYWG010000011.1:1177083-1189861 GCA_034779775.1 Enteromius afrohamiltoni
GCTCCTAGTGTCTGGATAAACTGTAACGGCAATAGTTAACCCAAAAATCTCAATTCTTATCCTGTTTTTGAATTAATCGTGCAAAAAAAAAAAAAAAAAAAAAAAAAGTCAGTGTTGATCCAAGAGTTCTCAGATTTGGTGATAAAACCGCCTACAGACACAGAGCTAAAGATCAAAGCATCTGCTTAGACATGACTTTATTCTGCTTCAGACTGAAACACAGGAGAACCTGCCTTGAACCAAACCGTGTGTGTGTGGTGTGTCTGTCTGTCTCTCTGTGTGTGTCTCTCCTCAGCTCAGCACCGATGGTTCACTCCTAAGATCTCGGGGACGGTCCCCGGGGCCAGAGACGGTCACTCTGCCTGTGTTCTGGGAAAGGCCATGTACATCTTTGGTGGATACGAGCAGCTGGTGCGTAGCTGCAGAGACTGAGTGATTATAATCAGCTAACGAGCGTGTGACGAAGCGTCTGACCGTGTTTGTGTTCTCAGGCTGACTGTTTCTCCAATGAGATTCACAAGCTGGACACCAGCAGCATGTGCTGGTCACTAGTGAGCGCCCGGGTGAGTGTGAGTCTCTTACCTAAGAAGGGTGCATGTGCCTCATGACATCATCACTGTGCTGTAGCAGAGCATCATGGGATCTCTGGTCTCACGAGTGCATGTCAGTGATAGATAGAATTGTTATTCTGAGTTTGGTTACTCTGTGAGGATGTAGATTGTTACACTGATGGGTTTTTTTCACTAAAATGCAGCCTCAGAGAGTGTTTTATTGAATAAGTATAGATTTATATTTCATTCACACTCCTTCACTGATGACCAAGCATTACTTGCAGGATCTTAGAGCGTGATCTGTGTAGTCTTTATGGAGACAAAGCCGGTGTTAGTGTTCTTCTGTCACTAGATGGCGTCATAGAGCTTCATCAGGCCCTGATCAGTGTCTATAGAGCAGCATGTGATGGACTGTGTGTGTGTTCACTGTGAGGTGTGTGTTTGGTCTCTTCAGGGCACGCCGGCTCGATGGAGAGACTTCCACTCGGCTACCATCATCGGCACCAAGATGTTCGTGTTTGGAGGAAGAGCGGATCGATTCGGCCCGTTCCACTCCAACAACGAGATCTACTGCAATAAAATCAAGATCTTCGACACAGAGACCAACACCTGGCTAAACACACCGTCTGCACAGCTGCTGCCCGAGGGACGCCGGAGCCATTCCGCCTGTGAGCCTCACACAGAGCACACACACACACACACACACATCACGTGTCGTCATACACACACACTCAGCTTACTCTCAGTTTGTCTCTGACAGTTTCCTACAACGGAGAACTGTATATATTCGGTGGTTATAATGCTCGTCTGGATCGTCACTTCAATGACCTCTGGAAGTTCAATCCAGGTGATTCTTCTCGTTCTCAGCTGTTCGGTACACGTGGTTCATTCCTCCAGCTCTGATGTGTGTTCTTGTGTTCAGAGGCGTTCTCCTGGAAGAAGGTGGAGCCCAAGGGCAAGGGCCCGTGTCCCCGCCGCAGGCAGTGCTGCTGTATGGTGGGGGACCGCATCATCCTCTTTGGAGGAACCAGGTGAGCTCCCTCTGGGTTACTGGCCTCAGAAAGCTCTGCTTTCATTTTCTGCATGATCATCAGTCACATACGGGACAGCAAATCAGTCTGAATGTAGACAAGCTAGACAAAGAAATGTAGAAGTTCTAGAAAATCAAAGCCAAACCTCTGAAGAGTCCTGTAGACCTGGAACATCGAGGTTTTTCAGCATCAGGTGCCATATATCATTACACAGAGGAGAAGGTTAAGTGCAGCTCGTTTAAGTTCCCCCTTTCCTTCTGTTGTTTCTAAGAATAAATAAAGTTTATCTTACTTTAGAAAGTTGTTTTCCCCAAGCCAGTTACAGCCCTTTATTATATCATTACAGGTGCCAGGTCTAATTAGGTTATCAAGTCAAGTCGTAATATAATATATAATAATAATAACACAGAAGATCATGGAAACAGTGTTATATAACAACAGAACAAAGCAGAAAAGTTTTCAGGGAAATATATAGTATGAGCAATAAACACAAACACAAAGGAGTGCAACAAAAACTGAGAGAGAGATATACAGCAGAAAGAAGTGTGCAAAGGATCTTTAGAAACTAATGTAAGTATTATTCACAAGTGGATGATCGTTCCTGTTTGGATTCTTCTGAAGAGTCAATGCTGAAATCACGAAGCCTCTGGATATCCACACGAGACAGCTCAGAATCTTTCTGAAGCATTCACATATGATGAGCAGTAGATGTTTCAGCTGTCTTTGAGCTGTGTAGAACAGATGGATTAATAAAGTTTTTCAGAATGCTTCCTCTGTGATGTTTCTCTCTTCCTGTGTTTGCGTGGCTGACGCTTGTTGAAGGGTGTTTTGAGTGTCTGCGTCCAGCGGTGGCCGTCTGCGGCTCAGCGCTCAGACTCGACCCCCGGAGTCCTGAACGAGCTGGATGTTGAGCTGGAGCAGCTTCCCTGCGGTCCTCAGACTGATAGAGCGCCGGCGGTGTAATGAGCTGGCTAACTGAGCTTTATCAGACGCGCTCTTATCCTGGGTCCTGCCGTGAAGCTCAGGTTATCCATCAGTCTGCTCCACAGCGGCAGATAGTTAGACGGCCGCTCAGCCGGCTCAGCGCTTGGCATTGTGGGATACCGCCTGAGGAACACGAGGAGCTTTGAGCAGCGCTGCTTTAGACGTCAAGCAGCAGGCGTCCGGCGCTTCAGTGGATTTATAGAGCTCTGAGACGAGCATCTTAATATCTTCCTGCCTCAGATTAGATCCCGTGTAAAAACAGGATCTGTATTTAGTATTGATCACTTCACATTAGTGTGCTTAAAGTAAAGAGCTGACTGATCAGAGTTCACCCTGTACCACAAAAACAGTCATTTTTTTTCATTTAGGAATCTGAGGGAGGAAAAAAAAAATCATCTTTAAAGTGGTTCATGTTACTAAGTTTTGATATATTCATGGTAGGAAAGTTACAAAATATCTTCACAGAACATGCTCTGTACATAAAGTCCTAATGATTTTTGTCATAAAAGAAAAAGTATGAATTCTGAGCCACACGGTGTATTGTGATGTAGAGCTCTGATGACTGCTGCAGAGACACAGAGAGGTCTGCTGGTATCTTCACCGTGATCTCTGGCAGTGGCTGTAGATCTGCTCTGGATTGATCGTGTCGCTCATTATGGAAATATGACCAGCATCAGACCGTACTCTAGCTGTTTGGTCAATCTGGCCCTTATCTTCGCAGCGTTCAGAGTGAGTGTGTGGAAGGGAGCCGGAGCTCAGGGGCCCTGGGTTTGTTTGTGTGTCTGCTCTTAAACTCTTGAAGTGCTCCAGTTAAGCAGGATTATCTGCCGTACGGAGACTAATGTTTGAGAGGAGAGTGCAACACTTTTCCTCATTTATTTGGATTTCCCCGAGGGTTTAGAGCAGGATTTCCTCCAGGAGTCATGATTTCCTGTGTGTCACACACTCCTGCCAAAACAATCACGCAATTAACTCCTTATTCTTCACTTTAGTTTCCGAAGCAGACGGTACATGTGCTTCCATACACTATGAAGTGTGTTTCGGGTTATTGTGCTGAAATGTGCTCCATTGAGCTAGATTACCTTTCTTTCAAGCAGCAGATTTATTTTTATTTAGCCTTAAAAAAAAGTTAATTGACTCTTCCACAGATCTTAAATCACAGCAGAAAGTCTTACATTCAGTGTGGCATGCACGGCTTTGTTTTCCACATTTACCAGAGGACCTGAGAAACTGATCAAAATGAAGGATAAATATCTGTCACTGAGTAACGGACACTCTAACCCTTTGACAGATCATTTTGTATCTCCATTTAAATATTTTTGCCATTTGCACTGAAAAACAGTGAGTTTCTCTCAGGTTTTTTTGAATATGTCATGGATCTGTTGGAAGCTGCATTTTTTTAGTCTTTAAACTGTTTCTAATTGTGCTTCCTAGATATTTACATTTAGTTGAAGTTTTGTTTTATTTGCATTTTCTTTCATTGGTCTTAATGAGGTCATAAAATGTCTTTAATTTGCCTTCACAAAAGCTTTAGGAACGTGCTTCAGGTGACCGTGTTGTTCTCTTGGAGCACACGGAAAGGAATTATGGTGATGAGAGCAGAATGAAGATGAATGAAGTACAGTGAGTGATGAATTCATAGACCATGTTTGCGGAGTCCTTTGAAGGTGTTGTCCCTGTGTGAGGTCAGTAACCGCTGACCTCTGACCTCAGCAGATTCATTCATTCACGCCTCTCATTCGTTAGCCGCTGGTGTTTCATGTAGCTGACCACGAAATCGCAAGAATTGAGCGCGTGGCACCGTTTAGATGCAGACGAATCACACACACTCCTGTGGGAGGAGGAAGATGACCACATCTTCATCAGGCCTCGAGAGAGTGTGTGTGTGAGTTTTTCTGACAAATTAAGACATAAATATGTATAATGACATGGGTATGACACGGGTGACTTTTCAGGACATTCTTCACAACAGTAATAAATCACACAGAATGGGGTTTATTGAAAAGCTGAAATGTTTCCTTTAAGCATTAGGGTTGTAGGTGTGTGTGTGTGTGTGTGTGTGTGTGTGTGAGAGAGAAAGAGTGTGTAAGTGTGCTCGTTAGATTTCTACACACACTCACACACCTACAACCCTAACGCTTACAGGAAACATTTCAGCTTTTCAATAAACCCCATTCTGTGTGATTTATTACTGTTGTAAAGAATACACTCATGTGTTCTGGGGTGTCTCTCTCTCTTCATAGGTGTAATGGTGTTTGTACTGTCCAGACTGTATGTGGTATTGTCCTACACTGACCCTACACCTAAACCTACCCCTTACAGGAAACACCACACACTCTTACATTCTCAAATAAACACCATTCAGTATGTTTTTAAGTCTTTTGAATCACGGGGACACTGAAAATATCCTCAGAAACACCTTCATATTGTAATACCTGTGTTATACCCATGTCATTACACACACACACACACACACACACACACACTCTCTCTCTGGTCATCGCAGCACTGATGGAGCTGGTTTGCTGACCTCTGAAGTGTTTCTCTGAGGGCCGAGACGAGCGCTCAGCACGCATCATGAATCAGACAGCAGACACTTCGCTTGTGTTTTCTTCAGTCGCAGGAAACGGCCGTCAGATTTATAGCATGCTGATGCTGAGCAGACACCTCCGCTGATATTCCTGCTGCCTTTATGATATTTACTTAAACAGAAGGAATTTGTTGAGCGTAAATTTACGGCTTTAGTAAAGCACAATAAAGTTCCCGGCGCTCCGGCTGTGTTCAGAGGCCCGGAGGTGTCTGGGAAAGCCACGCTGCAATTATCGTTACGCAAACGTGTGATGCTCATCGTCAAGCGTCGGCGTCGGCGCTTGTTCTCGCGCTGCGGGAGAAACTTCATGATTCTCCTTCAGTGGACAACACAACTAAAACACATAATGAAGAGTCTGAAGTTATGAGCACCCCTGATACTCACCTCAGCAACAGCCTTGAGTTCAGTCAAATGTGTTCAAGCACTGGACTTGAGCATGTTGTTTTTTATTTTTATTTGTAGATGAGATACAGAAATACCCAGAATCCACCTGCACTCTGAAGCCTTTGTCTTTGAGTCAGTCAGACATGTCAGGATTCTTCATCAGAGAAATGTGTGTGTGTGTGTGTGTGTTTTAGAAATGTATTATGTTCATTACATTATAGTGTAGTGTTGATAGTGAAAGCTGTGTGAAGCTGTTTGAGTGTAAAGTGTGTGTGTGTGTGTGTTAGTGGCCACTTACGGCAGAACAAACAGGCCTGCTGGGTCAAAGAGAGGCGTGAAATTTAGCCACTGCTCTGATTTATGAGCTACAGAAGAACCCCCATCTCACCTCACACACACTTCAGTGTTCTGTTAGCCACTAAAATCATTGAATGAATTATCAGTCACACTTAAAAGACTCTACATTAGTATTAAATCACAAGCCTTTATCAATGATGCTACAGCCATGCTTTTAGTTATTTCGTCCAAACACGCTTGTTCAGGTGATGCGATCTGATCCGTGAACTGTTAAAAGAAAATGCCTGTTGTTTTGTATAAAAAATGAAACTCTATTGTCTTCAGAACATCTTATCCTATAGAAGAAAGCTTATCACAAAACATTTGTGAGAGTAAACGATTCATTCAGATTTTACAGTCATTCAGTCCTGATCGAGTTTAATTCAACCAAATGTTTGCCCTATAAATGTGTCATTAATCATTAAAATGTGTTTTATTATTAATCTGTATGCATATATCGTATGTCTGTTGTGGTGAGGTCACATGACCGCGTGCGTGGGTCAGCTGATGTCATCGGTGATGTCGATCTCGTGCCGCTTTGGCCGCTAGTCCAGAGATTTGGGACAGGCGCCGGATGTAAACAGGAGCGTGACAGATTGGCATGCTGGGACGACAGCTTGAGCCGCCTCTGTTCTGTTTGTTTGTTTTGCTTGAGTGTGTTTGAGGATTTATTTGAGCGTTGTTTGCACGCTCGTCTCACAGCGGCATTCTGCTTTGTGGCGTTCTGGATTTAATATTCAGCCATGATGTCACTTCCTCTGTGATGATGTAAGCCGCATCAGGTGTGGGTCAGCAGCTCTACAAGCTCGTGTCAGTCTTTCACGGTAACGCCGCGCTGGTCTCATGTAATGCTGTGTGGAAGAAGAGCTCGATGATACTGTGTGAGTGAAAGCCTGTGATAAAAGAACTGAATCCTGCCGCATCGGAGTGTTTCAGTCACTCTTTTCATTGGTCGGTCAGTCTGCTGACTTTCATCTCAGCTGGCTTTGCTCTGTACTATAGTTGTGACATCATCAACAGAAAATATATGAAATTGAAGTATGAATCACACTTTGATTTATCTTTTCATGCGCAGAAGTGATTTAGTTTCATGTGACAGATTTGTGATTTGAGTTTCCCTTCAGCCTGACACAACTGCACACACACTCTCTCTCTCTCTCTTTCTCTCTTTCACATACACACACAAATGCAAACTCACACACGTCTCAAACTAATACTAGTTCAGGTCATTTAAAGCATTGAATGTTATTGTACAAACAAGTCGCTGTGCATCACAAACAAATGAGTGTTTCCTCGTGTGTGCCTCCTGCAGTGTGTGTTTGTAGACGGCTCTAGTCAGTCGTACAGAATTTCAGCTTAAATCGTCGCTGGCTAGACGAAACGCACTTAAGATGCTCTGCAGACGCTCTCACGCGTCTCAGCAACACGTGACAGATGATCTCAAAGCGATCCATCGGTTCTGAGCTTCCTGTCACGTTCAGATCGTCTCGATCGCTCCCCTGTGAGTCTCTGTGGATCTGAAGAGTGTTCTTTGCTGATGAAATGCCAGTATTGTGATTCTCTGTGATGCTTCACACTACACTTAATCCAGATCTCACTACTAATTTGAGTGTTTAATGTAGAAATATCTCACTAATAGAAGGTATGTTGTTAGTATTGGAAAGCAATCTTTATCTGAAATATATTTAAAGGCCGGTGTTCCCCAGGGCTCAATTCTAGGTCCTTTACTGTTTTCCCTTTTTATGTTTCCTCTAGCTCACATCGAGTCTCTTTTGATCTTTATGCAGATGACACATTAATCTATATCCCTTGAAGTGCAATTGGAAGCAGGCTCTAAGCATAATTTAGATTCTTTCTTTTTTATTTTGTTCGGCTCAAATGAGCACTGTGAATCTGAACTGCACTCGATGTCCCAGAGACCTAGGTGTTTGGTTTGATATTATTCTCAGTACGATCAAGTCCTGTTTGACTTCTGACTGATGAAGGTGAAGTCATTTTCTTCTTCCTTATGCATGCTTTTGTTAGATCGGGCTGAATTTTTGCAGTTAATTGTATATCACTGATATAAGATCACCCAGATCTGCTGCTTCTGGTTTACTGCAAGATCATGCTTTTTCTGTTGCCCTGCGTTGTGGATATAGTCTCCCAGTTATGCCTTGACTTTTTACAGTATACTGTAAAGCTTTGTCAGTGCAGTCATATTGATAATATTACTAAATATTAATCTTGTTTTAAACCCAAATAATCAAGCCAAAGGTGATGGTGGAGAGGAACCCAAACTCCATCAGCTGATAGAAATGGAGAAAAGGAAGTCTTGAGAAATACACCATGGATGCTCTACAGAAATCTTGGTGTTGTCTTTGATGACCTCCTCTCCTTCAAAGACCATATTGTGAAAACTGCCCGATCTTGCAGGTTTGCCCTACACAACATTTCAAAGATCAGGCCCTTTCTTACAGAGCAAGCCACACAACTCCTGATCCAGGCCCATTGTACCATCACAAAGAGGCACAAAATCTCTTTCCAGAACATTCTCTCACACCGTTCCTGGCCGGTGGAATGATCTTCCCATCGCTATCCGAAATGCCAACTCCCTTGCAAGCTTCAAACAACTTCTGAAAACCCACCTCTTTCAACACTATTTGACATCATAAAAAAATAAATAAAAATGAAACCCACTCTTTTTTTATCTGAAGATTGCCTGTTGTACAGTATTATGAGCACTTCCTAAGTTGTTTTTGCCTCTTTAGGACTAATTGCTTTCCCCACCTGTAAGTCGCTTTGGATAAAAGCGTCTGCTAAATGAATAAATGTAAATGTACACCAGACAACTGAAAAGAGGAAGATAACAGAACTTAACATCTTTCTACTAGACTCGATCAGACCGGCAGACAACTGTGTGGATGTCAGAATAATGTTTCTCATATAGGTTATTTGAGAGCGTGACCCAGACCATCTATCCAAAACTCACTTTCTGCATTTCATACAAAAGCCAGTCACCTCCGAGGCCCCAAACATCCGTTGTTTTCCCAGCTCCCTTGTTTACGGCCGAGAGATAAGTGCATTTCTCCGATAATTTGTGCTGATTGTTGTTTTCACACGGGCCGATATCAGCTGAATTGGGCTCTGTTTCTGCTGCGTCTATATTTAAACCCAGACTCCATCCGCGTCTCTGAGACTCAGATCCAGATTCAGTCATGTGATCTTCTTCAAGGATCACTCTATAGGGTCTTATTGGGCACCCAGTCAGGTTATTGTCCACTAAACCTTTCTATTGGCTGTTTAGTACTGATGATTTCTGCCAACGAGGCAGCCTAATGCGCCTGTGCTCCACAGATAAGCCAATCCACAGGAAGTCATAGTACACGATGAGTTCCTGACCGTCGCTGGCTCATCGGGAAAGAGGAAGAGGAAATGCAACGCACATTAGTTCCCTGTTAGAACCAGGAGTGCATTACTCTGTGTGTGTGTGTGTGTGTGTGTGATCCTGCTGTGAAGGAAGTTTGAAGGTTTCTGTGGAGAAACAGTGTCTCCCTCTCAGAGGGTTCGGACGGACAAACAAATCAAACGGGGGGCTTTCATTTCTTCATTAGTGACCTTTTAAGAAGGTGACGCTCAGGCTAATGAGGTGATTGTAGCCAGAGAAGCTTTAGAGGATTCCAGTGACATTCCCAGTGGTGTTACGTCCAACAGTGAGTGTGTTTTCATAGGGCAGCGGGGGAGTGTGTGTGAAGGGGGTGGAAACTCCTCAATGATACTTTGCTGATCATGTAACACAAATGAGCCATCAAACACCAGGAAACCTCATAAACTCACAAAAAACACTTTCAGTGTCAGGCGCTCTGGTCACATCTCTGTCTCACTGCTGACCCGTCTATCGGTCAGGCTTTGTCTGTCTGTCTGTCTGTGAGTGTTTGGAGCGGATCAGAGCCGCTCTCTGTCTTTATCATCCGGCTGCTGTCTGTCTGTGATCATTCAGTCATTTCTGCTACTGGAAACCACCAGGACTCACCTCGAGTCTGTCCAGTCACCTTTATTTCAATAGCACTGCAAGCATTACAGATTAATTCAAAGCAGCTCCGCAAGGAGGAGAATTACAATCAAACAGATCAAATTCTGACAAATGTGTCTCAGTAATGGAAGTGAATGGGTGCCGTCAGAATGAGAGTCTGATAAAAACATCAGAGTAATCCACAGCACTCCAGTCCATCAGTGAACATCTGGAGAAGACACAAGATCAAACTAATCCAGCGTTAAGATGATTTTAACTCAAATATGAGTCTATAATAACTCTTCCTCCAGTGAAGAAGAGTTCTGGTCTGAATCAGGAGAGACATCTGCTCAGATCACGCAGCGTTTACAAGCGTCCAGGACTCTAATGTGGAAGACGACAGGAGATGCATGTTTTCACTGGAGGAAGAGTTATTAGGGATTATTGATGATTTCGTTGCTGTGTGAATGAAGTCCACACTTGTTCTGCTGGAGGTTCCTGGTCTTCTTCTTCTCCGAGTCTGTGGTTGGTGTTTGTTGTGATAGGGCTCCGTTCTCTGGGTTCATAGGGCACGTTTCATTAACTCTGAGCAGCGCGCCGCTGATGAAGGTAAATAAATAGGAGCATGCGTACGTTAATGTAACGGCCGGCGGCTCTGATAAAGGTCTCTGCGTAATCCGGGCTCCTGACCTCCTGCGGGGTCGGGGGTCTAATGAGTTCCACAGCTGGCCACCCGGGACTCCAGAGATGCACACTCACCCTTCAGTGACAGCTCACTTTCTGAGATCAGATCAGGTCACCTGTGAGAAAGTGTTTTTATGAGAGGGAACCCAGAGCTGGGGCTAGTTAATTCAACTGTTTAGACGTTACTCATCTGATTTTCTTCAAGACTGGTCATAACTTTTCAAATTCGGTTTGATTGTTCTTATTTGTGTTGGAAAAGTGAGGCTGATTGTCCTTGCTGAGGTTATGAAACTGGACCCTGGTTGTTTCAAGTTTTGCATAGAATGTTCTTCACTCTTTACTTTTAAAAAAATGTCTAAAAGGGGTCATATTTGATGTATCTGAGATCTGAGATGTGTGAACGGCCAGTGCTGTCTTTAATAGCCTGCTCTTCATCCTGTGTAGCACGGCATTGACCAAATATATTCAGCCTGGATTTCTGTAAAATGTTGCAACAAGAGTTGTTTTGTGTTGATGTTGATGATCCTGATGATGGTGGTGATGAAGATGGTCCTGGTTGTGTTCAGTGCAGGTGTCCAGCAGGAAGCAGATGCTAGTGTGAGATATTCCAGTGTTTCCTGTAGGTCTCGTGTGTGTTTGTCTCTGATAAGTTGTGTGTGAGTTTTACAGCTTCCTCTTTCAGCAATATTGTAACATGAGAAGGAATGAGCTGTGTTTTTCAGCTCCTTGAAGATCTGAGTGGAAGCTGAATGGATTATGGGTTTAAACCCAGTTAGCGTTGACGTGTCCGTCAGCAGGAGAACTGATGAAACATGGGTGTGTTCGTGAAAACAAACGCATATTCATTATTCTTACACCGAGTGGAGACATAAGGAGCTGGACTGGAGTGAGAGATTTTCACTAGATTTGGTTCAACAGCTTTGTTTTTAACTGAACAGGAAGTCATTATTTCTATTACACTTCTGAAAGCAGGAAAGTAATATATCATAAGCTGTATCATTGTGCAGCTCTCAGTTCAATAACTGTGTGCTTCATTCATTCTGAAACTCCATAAGCAGCTCTACTGAAGACAGTGAACGACTTCTGCTCCTGTCCTGGTTTCTAAAATCATAGAAGTGAGAATTTAGAAATACATCAGTGGTGCAGTCACGGTGTTTGTTGTGCTCTTGTGTTTCAGTCCGTGTCCGGAGCAGGGAATGGGCGACGAGTTTAACCTCATGGACCATTCGGACCTGTACATCCTGGACTTCAGTGAGTCTGAGTGATGAATGAAGTGTGTGTGTGTGTGTGTGTGAGAGAGAGAGAGAGAGAGAGAGTGAGTGAGTGTGTTTTGAGAGTGTGTGTGCGAGAGAGAGAATGTGTGAGTGTGTGTGTGTATGTGTGTGAGAGAGAGAGAGTGTGTTTTGAGAGTGTGTGTGTGTGTCTGAGGCAGACGGGCACGGTGAGGTGCTTCCGGCACCAAATAAAGGCCTTCCTTTGGCAGCGTTGAGAGCATCTCTGTGGGAGCAGGAGCAGAATAGATCAGGGAAGCGCTTCAGACGTGGATCTGGCCTCAGCTCTGCTCCTGCGGCTCAGGACTCACACGAGCGGAAGCCCATGTATGACTGTCCATCCGCTCTGGACCTGCTGACCGCTCGAGCTGAGCATGTTTACAGTGTGTGTGCTTCTGTGTTTTTAGGTCCTAATCTGAAGACTTTATGCAAGCTAGCGGTTATTCAGTACAGTCTGGAGCAGTCAGGACTCCCTCATGACATCAGGTGAGAGTCTCCACACTCACACACACACCTCTTACATACTCACACACACACACACACAAACACACCTCTTATATACTCACAAGTGAATGAGTGTGAAACCAGAGACAGCGATAACAATCTGAACCCCAACCCTTGACCCTCATCAGCTCTGGACTCTTGTCAGCAGCTCACAGCTTTACTGCTCAGGTTACACACACTCACCCTCTCAAACACACACACACACATGATGGAGAGAGAGAGTGAAGCTATTTTAATACTCCACAGCCGTAACAAAGCCCAATAATTCAACCAATTAGTGCAACGAATTATCACTCTCAACAAAGACAAAATATACCACACAGGTTCAGTCCAAACACCAGCTGCTGTGCTCACACACACACACACACACTCACTCACACACTCATGTGTTCTGGGGTGTCTCTCTTCATAGGTGTAATGGTGTTTGTACTGTACAGACTGTATGTGGTATT
>JAUYWG010000011.1:1195479-1210340 GCA_034779775.1 Enteromius afrohamiltoni
TTACACCTATGAAGAGAGAGAGACACCCCAGAACACATGAGTGTGTGTGTGTGTGTGTGTGTGTGTGTGTGTGTGAGAGAGCGAGCAGTGACATGATGCCATTCCTATAATCGTCCATTCCTAGTTTTTGTATTATGTTTTATTTTAAAGGCACAATCTTTCTCGTGTTCTTTATAGTTATATTTATTAATTAAACATAAAGTAATGCACGAGCCACAAACAAAAGCTCATTTAAACACGTCACTAATCTCAGAGATCTGGACCTGCATGAGTCCATCAGTCCCTAACCCTAATCGTGCAAGAGATTGATAAAGACACACACACACACTCTCTCTCTCTGCAGGCCAGGAGCATGTGATGGTGTGTGTTTGAAGGGTTTTGTGTGTTTGAGGAGACACACGGTCTGATGCTGATGGAGAACACAAATGCTGAAGCAGCTTCTTATCTTAATGAGTCTAACGAAGGGCCGGCGCACATCTGCCCTCCTGCAGAGCAGCAGCATCACGAGTGTGTGTGTGAGTGAGGGACTGCTCCTGGTGTGTTTCCTCAGTGACTGGTCCTCTGTTTATAACCTGTGTGTGTTCTTCAGGTGGGAGCTGACCGCTATGACCACTAACAGTAACATCAGCCGGCCCATATTCTCGTCTCACGGCTGACGGCGGACTCTCTCCAGACTCCCGCTGCACAGATGATTGACTTGCACACGTTTGGATCTGGATTAGCTTCTCGGTCAGAAAGGCCGTTCTCCTTCGGGTTTTGCTGCTGTTGAACTTGATCCTGCTGAGGAGAATCGGACCTTCACAATCTTAAATCAGTCCACTTATTCATCAGTGTTACGGTGTTTTAATGAGGTTTTGGAGTGAAATGAAGATCATTTAACCTGTAATCTGTCGTTTCTCTGCTTGGCTCCGTCGGGTGTATATGCAAGACTTTGGTTATGGTCCCACGCGTGCTCTTACATATCAAACGCACAGATGATCTTCAGAGAAGACGGGTTTACCCACAGAGCTTCTGATAATAAATCCACAATCAGTAGAAATGGAAATCTTCCCTCTGCATGCGCGCTGACTGACTGTCTTAGATCTCAAAGAGTGGCGAAAGCAAACGCTGTAAAGTTCTCTGGAAAGGTTTCTCATTTACTCAGTCGCTCAGAAAGATCACGACGGCTCAAATAAACCGCCTCTGGTGTCTCTGGGCTGAATCTCGTGTCCAGTTCCTCCAGATTCACATCTTTCACTCTTTCAGAGACGTCTTAAAATACAGATCCATTACTGCTGTTTCCTTATATCTCTAGCGTCCTGCAGAATATTGATATGGAGAGCTGACGGTGCCAAAGCTGCAGGGCAAGCGGAGCAGTGTTCTTCTGGTTTATATTTTTGTGTCTCGTCCGGTGCCTGGTCAACTTCTCCAGAACTTCAGGAGGTCTCTTGGGTCATCTTGTTAGAGATTTGATTCTTTGTGTCTGAATATCGGACGTTAAACGTTTAGATTTAATATCGTGCATTCAGCCGTCCTCGTCATAAATAATGATTTGATGAAGGTCACTCAAAACTCTCGAAACGAACCGGATGAAGCTCAAGTGCATTTTGATGATAATCTGTAGCTTGTTGAAGTAGAAATGTCGAAATACTCATTTAATCACAAACACGTGCTCCGATAGATGTTTTATATGTATTGAAGGAGAGGAAGACACTATTCTCTATGTTCTGATTGGCCGATTAGCTGGGATTCAGTCTTTTTTAAATCATGTTCAGCTCTGGTTATGTGAAGGAACGCTTGGAAACTGAGCCTCAAGCGTGATTCTTGGCTGGTGGTGACTCGATTCATGTTATAAACGGGTTTTTAGTGGGATCTTGAATTTCCTAAACAATAAAACTGATGATAATTTTGCTTAATGTGTGAGATACAAAGAGAATTGTTTTCCTGTAACACCACGTATTTGAAGACGACTTTAAAGACACATCATTAAATAAAAAACTATTTTTTAAGTAAAAGTGTATTTCTCCAGAATGAAACTTCTCTTTATTAATTCAGAAAGTTTTGCGATATTAATCGAATGCATTACACAGATACTTATAATGTACATTAACTGTTTACCTTCATTAATAACTGCAAGCATTAGAGTGATTTCACGTTTCTTGTTGAATCTGAGATTGGTTGTGCTTTAATGCATCATTTAATGCTGTTAAAGAGATCAAATGTGAACATGGACCACACAGAAAGGTAGATTTTTACATACCTTTATATCATCTGAAAGTTAAATTAGGTTTGTTAAAATCTGTCTGAGACACAACTATTAGAAAATCATCTTTAAAGTTGTTCAGCTGGTGTTCTTAGCAGTTCTTAGAACTAATCAGAAAGGAAGTTTTGATATATATTTGGTACATGATCCTAAAATGTATCATCCTGACTCATACAGTGTATTGTGTATCTCTACAAATATCCCTGTGCTGCAGACACACAGATATAATGTATTCTGATGTGCATTACGAGGCATAATGAGTGCACTGATAATATTTCTGTAGTGCATTAATTATAGAGGCTTTCAGTAAAGTGTTAAAGTTTGCTGCACTCTCAGTCATATTTACACACCAACAGTCTCAGATCTGTTCTTTGGAGGCTCCAGTGTCGTCTTCTCGTATGAAGCTTGATGGATTTGCCTGCTCTCTCGGTGGACGTGACCTTAATGGATTTCTGTTGAGCAAAGGTTGCGAAAGCTAAAGGTTAACTGCTGGAGGAGCTGTGATGGGACGAGCCCCACCTGTCCATCGGCTCGTGTTCAGGAACCTTAAACTTGTGTCTTCGGCCGAGCGCTAATGGCTGGACATCGCCGCTCTCTCCAGGGACGAGCTCCTCCAGACCCAAACACGGCATTAAACTCAAGAGCCTGCGCTTGTTTTGACCTCCAGAAGAGACTGTAATGAATCATCTGAAGATGATTTCTCTGACAGATCCTCAGTCGTTCTCTACGCTCCTCTAACCCTAAACCAGCTCTGTCAGGTGGAATCTGGACTCTTCTCCATGAAACCTCCAGAACGAAGCTAAATCTAGCTCTTGTTTGACTACGGTGATGTGGTTTAGAAATGAGAAAAAAGTAAAGGTGTTTTGGAGCAGTTCAATTGATTATTAATGCACCCTACAGAAGTGCATTATACTCTGTTTTGAATTGTACGTCATTGCATACAAGTTCTTCTTGGCTTATTACCTGGAAATCTTCAAAAGCTGCCAAAAACTCATTTTTATACACTCTACAAAATGACACTGATTTTAACTGTAAAAAACTGTTAAATAGTTACTGGTAAATTCCTGTAAAATGAAAAACGTAAACTGGAATTCAACCTTCAAAACTGTATTTACAGTAAAATACTGGGATTTCATGAACTGATATAATGTTAATAGTACTGAATTGTGTTTTGCAGGTTTGAAATACACTGAAAGTCACATGAGGAACCAAATCAGCTTTTAAATATGAACATATATAGAACTAAATAATCTAATAATGTTTCCTTGATTATCCCTATAATGAAAACTACTTATGGTCTTTCTGCTTTTGAATGACAGGAATGCGCTCCAAAACTTACTCCAAAATGCACGTGCGTTTAAAAAAGCACTAGACCACGTTTTATTATTTTCATGTCTTGTAATGTATGTTTGCCTGGTTCTCAGGAGGTATTCATTCTCCTTTTCAGGCTGTGATTGAAAATAAGAACCTGTTAACAGTGAGGGTTAAATGAGAGCTGTTTGTGAACGATCAGAAGTGTGTTCTGTTCAATGCTGATATTGAGCGATCTTCCAGCAGTGCGTTCATGTCTGTCAGTAGTCCTGGGTTATCTACAGTGTTAAGTGCAGACGGGAAACCCCACAGACCCTCTTTATACTGACCACCTTCATATAAAACACCCTTCGGCTCCAAACAGAGCAGCACATCTCCTCCTTCATCTTCTTCACGCTGAAGACTCTTCCTCCAGGCAGGTTCTGGCTCTGGTCTGGAGTCAGGGTCACTCAGACGTGGCGCGGTCAGATTTATATGACTGTATATGATGGTGATATTTAGCTTCAGTTTGTGATTTCAAATTAGACATGTTTGATATTTTAAGCCAACGTTGTTTTCAGTTGTCATGCTTGGAGTGAATCCGATGTGTTTTATCCCTCGGGTTGAGTTCTGGTCATCTTTTTCCTGACAATGAAGCATTACAGTAAAATTTACTGACTTGTATAAAAGATTTTCAAAATAAAAAATAACAACAAAGAACCCCCCCCTCCCCTCCCCTCCCCTCCCACCCTGACACTCAACATTTCTTATATGATTGAATTATCACCAAATCTTGGATTAATTTTTTGTCACCTCGCTTTTTTCAGTGAGCACAGGTTATTAATTGATTGATCACTGATCTGAGACCAAATCATCCACATTGAATCTTATATGTTTCCCCTCAAAATCGGATTGAGGAATCATACCATCAATCAGCTCCAATAAGAAACTCAAACCTGTGCCCAAGAGATTGCACTCAAGATAATAATATTGCATAAAGAAAGATGTGCATGCAAAAGGAAGAGCAGAGCAAGGGTTAAAGTCTGTTAAAGTATGGTGTGATACTAAAACAAGTGTCTGCGTGGAGCTGAAGAAATGAATGAAATGTAATTGTGTCTGAGGTTAATGTGAGTAATAATAACTAACCCTCACTGATCTGTGTGTGTGTGTGTTGTGATGATGTCACCGCAGGTATTTTTACACTCCAGCGCTATAAATATCGGGTCAGTCCTCGTGTCGTCACGGCGGAGGGGTTTCTCTCAGCTTGAGCTCCTTCAGAGTATATAAGCCTCGAGAGAGCTGCGGATCACACACACACACACACACACACACGCTCACAACCAGCGCGGACTGACCTAAACTAACCTAACCCAGCTGCTGATCTGTCATCTTTGCATGTTCCTGGAGTTTTTCAGCATAAATGAGCGCGTGAAGCCGCGGACTCTGGTGCTGTGTCGGACCTGAGAGATCGAGGATGAGCTGCGACGCGAGCGTCAGGAGGGTTCTCCGCGCGTCCAAGCGCGTCAGGTCAGTCTATGATCATTATCAAGCATGCTAGTTTACTGTTTACTGTACTCACAGAGACACTGAGCTATAGGTGTGTGTGTAGAACTCCATCCAGGACTCCTTTTATAAGAAGTTTCTCACACTTTAAGAGTCTATGAAAACCTCTCATGGTCTCAGTGTTCATCCTAACTCACACACACACTATTAAACAATCATCTGTAATAATATGTGCTGATCTATGAGGTTATTAGAGCGGGTGAGACCTGCTGGTCTGGGTTCTTCTGAAGCTGTGGGAGCGTCTGACCGTCTCTCTGTTCTCGGATGCAGGTCCACTAAAGGAGCGTCCAAAGCCCGACGAGACCACATCAACGCAGAGATCCGGACCCTGCGGTCACTGCTGCCCATCTCAGCCGAGGACCAGGAGCGTCTGTCCTACCTGCACTCCATGTCTCTCATCTGCACCTTCGTCCGGAAGAGCGTGCTTCTATCAGGAGCTGGAAGAGGTCAGGATCGCTCTGGTCTGGATCCGTCCCGTCTTCACCAGGACCGAGCTTCTCCTCTGTACCAGAGCTTTCTGGAAGCATTGCCTGGATTTATTGTGGCTTTGACCAGAGAAGGAAAGCTGGTCTACGTGTCTGAAAATGTCCAGGAGTATCTCGGCCTGTCCATGGTGAGAGAACCGTCTGTTCTTCTCTTGTTTCACATGCATGTACATTTATCCCTTCTTATATTCAGTATTTATTTCGTCATGATTATGATCAGTTTCATCTAAGCTTGAAAAACTGGTGTAGTTCTCCTGGAATATATCTGGTTATGGGTCATGAATGTGCATGCAGACGTCTGGCACACAGATGCATTCATTTTGTTAAGACAATATTTCCATGCATTTATCAAGTGCAGACATCAGTGCAGAGATGTTGCAGAATGTTAATAATTGCGTGTGTAGGTGTGGGAGCAGCTCTTGATCAGAAGTGTTGTGTGTTTCAGGTGGATGTTCTTCAGGGAGACTCTTTCTATGATATGATGGACAGTCGTGACACAGAAGCGGTGCGGGTGATCTTGAGACAGCAGGACGTCTCAGCAGGTGAGCAAGGTGTTCAGAAGCTTCCTTCAGTGTTCAGTGTGATGTCCAGATCGGGTCTGAGCCGGTGTGTTTCTCTCAGAGAGCAGCTTCGTGTGCCGCATGCACAGCTCCAGAGCGCTCCGGCTCCAGAACACCGCTGGCTGCTCCATGCTGGTGAGGGGGCGATTCCGGGCGGACGGCGCTCTGTTTGTGGCCCTCTGCTCGCCCACGGCCGACAGACTGAAGGACAGCGAGGTCCTGAGAGCCTCCGCCTGCTTCCAGACGCTCCACAGACCGGACATGAGGCTCACGCACGCCCCCTGCAGGTACACCCTACGCATCACCGCTTCTCTTCTTGATCTGAGAGAAGGGCAACGGCTGTTGAGATTGAATGAATGAAATATGTTTCTACAGCATCTGGCTCCACCTGGGTTTCTCAGCTGAGGAGCTGATCGGTCGATCGTGGTATGAGCTCCTGCATCCAGAGGATCTGGCACCCGCTGCCGACTGCCATCGCGCACTCAGTGAGTCCACTCACACACATCTGTGCATCTTTCTTAGCAATGAGTATAATATCTTCATGGAACACGATCTTTACTTAATATCCTAGTGATTTTTGTCATCAAAGAAAAAAAGTATACTTTTTACTTTTCAAAATTTCTACAAATATCCCTGAGCTGCGGATGACTGCTGTGCTCCAGAGACAGATAAATAAATAAATGCTGCTCTTTTTGAAAAATAAAATGCATCACAGTTTCCACAAAAATATTGAGCACTGATGATAATCAGAAGTGTGTGTTGAGTGTACTATGATGATTTCTGAGGATGATCTCTTGATCTAATAAATGCAGCATTGATTCTTTGACAAACATTAACTCTTGAGTGGTGTAGATGACTGTGTAGTGATTCCTGTACTTGTTTCCTCACACACTGCTTCTGCTTCAGCAGCTGGAGACCACGGTGAAGCAAGCTCAGAGATGCTGGTCCGTCTGCAGCGGAGAGATCACTCCTGGATCTGTCTGTACGTCTGCGCCTCCTCAGACCGATCCAGAGACACCATCGTCTGCACAAACCACGTCATCAGGTGAGCTTCTGATCTCAGCTGGACTGATTTAGAATCATTTCTAACCATTCTGAACACACGTGTCTCTGGAGCACAGCAGAGCTCAGGGACTTTTGTAGAAATAGACAACAATACACTGTCTGAGTCACAATTATACATTTGTCTTTTATGACAATAAATCATCAGGATATTAAATAAAGATCATGTTCTGAAGATATTTAGTAAACATATCAAAACTTTTTAATAGTTTCTAATAGTTTTTTAGATTTTCTAATAGTTATATTATCCTCTCCTAACAAACCACACATCAATCTCTTATGACTGGTTTTGTGGTCCTTTTTTAAATGGAGGTTAGGATAGTTCCCTTACAATTCTGAAGAAAGAATATTATAAGACAAAACTGAGATCTTAATTTACATGAAGTATCTGATTCTGGAGCTGTGATTGGTTCTTGAGTCCTAACCCTGCTGATGTTCTGCAGTGAAGCAGAGGCGGTGTATCTCAGACAGAAGCTGTACGGCGCTGACCGATCGTCTCAGCCGGCTTGTGTCCAGACCGACAGTGACCCGCTGAGGATGTGCTCAGGGCCTGGCGGTGACCCACCACCGCTCTTTTTCTCCAGCCCCCCCTACAGCCCCACTTCCTCCCACTGCTCCTCTGACTTCCTGTGTGAGTGCTTCGGGGCGCTCTGCCCGCCCCAGCCGGTGCCTGACCCGTCCTCTGACCCCTTCTCCCCAGGGCTCTGCCCGGCCGAGCCTCACCTGGTCCCAGTGTACGGCGTCTGTGAGGCTCTGGAGGACTTTGCTGTGTTTCTGACCCCGGAGCCCTCGCCCCCTGCGGAGGGACCCTTGCTGTACAGCGAGGCGGAGCAGGCGGAGATCGGGACACTGGCCCAACAGATACGGTCCCTGGCCAGCAGCTTCGACGCCTACAGCAGGACTCGGCCAGCCCCGGGCCCTGGGGCCCTCTGTTGGCCGGAGCCGCTGCTGGACGAGGCCCTCATCGACTGCATCCTCTCAGACTGCGGCTGGGGCTGGGGCCGGGGCCGGGGCCCGATGGAGCCGTATCCCTGTGTGTGCACCGCGCCCTCGCTCTGACCATCAGCTGACCATCTCCAGACTCTAAAAGACACTAGTGACCGGTGCAGCGTCCTGCAGGAAGCAGTGCTCTTACATCATGTGCTGTATGTTCCTCCAGTAACTCTTAAGATAATCATAAGATCATCTAAGTGTTCTGTTTCAGGACACCATGGATATGAAGTCAAATGCACCTTTGTTATACTCTCTCTGTATTTAAACAGTATTTTACATTTTAAACACAGAGAGAGGAAGTTAAAAGTGCATTTGACTTCATATCAATGGTGTCCTGAAACAGCACATTTGAGAACACTTAGATTGTCTTCTAATTATTTTTAGCATATTAAGAACAAAAAGAGAGCTTGAAAATACAGCACTATATTATATAGTTTATGGAAGTGCACTTTATTTCACTTAGGACTAGTTAGTTACAGTAACAGTATTTGTTTGTGCAGTAACCAGGAGTGTAACTAATTAAAGTAATAAGTGAAGTAATAATATTACTTGTGAAAGGTGTAACTAGTCACGAGTAACTAGCCGAGCACTGCTAGTAACCAGTATGGCATATTGCTGAAGAATGTGAAGGATGTCTGAATCTTTCTCTCTCTGTGTTTCAGTAAACGACTCATTAACGAGCTTCTCTGCACACAAACACAGAAGAAGCTAAAGCTACCTCGTGAAGCCAGAGTGTGTGGTTTATGTTAGATTTGTAAATCATTCCAGATGCTCTGTTTTTAATGTATGAAAGAAAGTTTCTCTTGCGGCCTTATGTTTGCAGTATCTGTATAAAACAAACATTTATTTATATATTCTGGCTCTTTGTTTCTATTTTTGTATGTAATGTCAATAAAGTTGCTCTAAGAAATGAAGAACTGAGAAGTGTGTGTGTGTGTGTGTGTGTATGTGTGTGTGTGTGCACCTGGTATTTATCACCTTATGGGGACCAATTGTCCCCACAAAGATAGGAATAGCAGTAAATTTTGACCTTGTGGGGACATTTCTTAGGTCCCCATGAGGAAACAAGCTTATAAATCACACAGAATTAAGCTTTTTGAAAATCTAAAAGTGCACACAGTTTCCTGTAAGGGGTAGGTTTAGGTGTAGGGTCAGTGTAGGGCAATACCACAATACCATTACGCCTATGGAATGTCCCCATAAAACATGTAAACCCAACGTGTGTGTGTGTGTGCAAGGGCACTCAAGTGTCACACATTCACCGTGAGACGCGCATTTCAGCCATTCACACGCTCTCACGCCACACCTTGTATTTCTCGCACTGAAAAGTAAGAGATAACGATAACTTGTATAAAATGATTAATAGACCAGGCACAAGCAAACGATGCTAAGTTCGATGATGAGTTCATAACAAACAGCCAATAAGAAATGAGAATTTGTGGTTTCTGGGTAAATCACGCGATCCTGCCAAGTGTTTGCAGAATGCAGTTAATTTGGTGGAGGATTGGGCCAATGACGGGGGCTTTCGCTTTTCAATTTCAAAAACTCAAGTAACATGTTCTTCAAAGAAGACATTTAATCCAAAGTTGAACATCAACATGTACGCACAAAAACTAGAGCAGGTATCTGTGGTTAGATATCCCAGGATATGGATGGACTCAAAATTGAATTTTGGAAATCATATCCAAAAAGTAATTGACAAATGCAAAAAGCAGGAGCAGAATGGGGGGGCATGTCGTTACTCACTTAAAAGAATATACTGTGCATTGATAAGACCAACTATAAGAGCAATACCATCATCTCCAATAATAGCAATGCAAGTGGAAGCAGGAAGAAGTCTTAAATTGAAAATGAGATACTGGATTAACCTGAAAGGACAGACAGAGGATCATCCAGTAAAGAGAGTGCTGAAGGAAAGCTGGGAGCGTGGCCGTAACAGGTTTATAGTTCTGGATGGACTGTAAATGAGGAGGCTGTTAGTGGATATGAGTATATTTGAAGAAAAACATAAAAACGAATCCCTGGTGTTAAATAATATAACAGTTAGACTATATTTAGAGCAAGCATATTTCAGTTCATTACACATCTATACGGATGAATCCAAAGACCCAGAGTCTGACAAAACAGCTGAGAGTTCAAATACCTAAAAGAACACTGGATCATACGTCTGTGTTCGCTGCAGAGATTGTAGCTGTAATCTTAGCATCGCAGTGGATTGAGGAAGTGCAACCACTAAATGCAGTTATTTGCACCGATTCTCTTTCTGTACTGTATAGTTTGGTAAGCGGGATTTCTACAGCAAGGCAGGATTTAGTAAACGAAGTAATGCAGAGCTTATATAGAGTTAGACAGTATGGACTTGTTCTGAGTTTTATATGGGTGCCGAGTCACACTGGAGTTGAGGGAAACGAGGAAGCAGACCAACTTGCACAACAGGCTCTGAAGCATGATCAGATAGAGATACATATAAAATTGAGCAAAACTGAAGTTAAAGGTATAATAGCAAAAGAAATCAGCAAGAAATGGGATACTGGGAGATTGGTAGGACATACAAGGAAGTGTAGGTGTGGCACGAAATGAGTATGGAAATAGGAGAAATGATGTAATGTATCTAAATAGAATGGGAAGCATGATACAGGAAAACGTTATATATCTGGACATATAGAATCTATAGAACATGTAATAATGCGCCGTGGGGCATATTAAAGGCAAAGGTTTGGATTAATTCAGGGTCTAAGAATAATAGGTATAAATGATTTATCACTGCAGGTGTTGTTAGGAAATGGTCCAAATCAATCAAAAATAAAACAGGATCTTGTGTTGTATAATAGAATTGAAGGGAAATAGGTATAAATTAAAAAGGTATAAATAAAATGTAGGTGTATATGTAATTAACAGTTTAAGGTTTTATTTATTTATTTATATTAATATTTATATATACCCCCTTCCCCTAATCTCCCATTATATCAAAGTCCATAGTATTTGGATCCAACCATCCTGCGCTCCACACTCCTATCCAGCAGAGGGCGGGAGGGCACCTGTTCATGTGGTCTGCCCACCGCCACTAAAAGGAGAAAAGAAAGAAAGCGCCAGCTTGCCAGCACGTTCGTTACTAGGCAACATGGGCGCGCGCACGCACACACGAAGTGGAACGTGAAAGAGCAATGATGACGAGTGCGGTAGGTAATCCCTTCATTATTTATTTAGATGTGTATTATTTAATTTTACGATTCCTAGACGAAATCAGTTGCCTGTGATAGAAGATCTGCTGGGAAACATTGCCAAATTAAATTATTACTAAGGTAGTTAAAAACTCTCCACCTGCTGTTTTCGCATGACGCTTCAGTGCACTACCCCTAGTGCCCTCACTGGGCGACACGCCTAGATGCGTTTATTTTTCAGATTCTACTGTATTATTGCTCTTTTCAACTAACTTACGTTAAGACTGGATCTTTTAAAGCTTTAAACGGGATAACCCCCACCACTGTCAGCACCAAACATCATTCTGCAAGCTGGAATGCATACTCCCTGTCTATCTCTCTAACACACACACACACACACATGTTCAGGGCAGATTCTGCAATCTTAGGAAATGTGTACAGTACGCATGTACATTGAGTTGGCTCTTTTGACACCAAATCTATCTGTTTATTTTTGATACATTTATATTTTTGAAATATCTAAAACTATTTATTTTATTTGGATACATTTGTCTCTGTTATAAGATTTACCAGTTGTTATAATTCATATTTGTGCTGATCATTTATGGGCAATAACTTCAGAGACCTGTGTGGGCCAGAGCGGCTCCTTCCTGTAGCAGACAAAATCTCACACAAAAACACGAGAGCCCTGGTGTGAGAGCGTGTGTGTGTGTGTTTTAAGTGAGTGTGTGTGTGTGTGACATCAACAGTAACACTTAAAAAAGCTACATAAAAACTAAAACAGCTTTAAGATGTCATATCAGCAGCTATAACAGTACATATCAGATCATTGTGTTGTTGTTGTGGTGTGTTTCAGTTCAGTCCTGGGGTGAAGCGGCTGGTTTTTAGCAGTGTTTATTACCATAATAACTCCTCTGCTGCGGGACGGGTTGCGTTCTGAGATCTCAAACTGATATTGGACCAGAAAACAACGACAAAAACCTCCAAATTGTCTATGTAGAAAGAAAATTAAAATAAAGCATTTCATTTAAATGAATATCAAATTATACACTGATCGTTATATTACAGTTATATAGAGATCATATGTAATATAAAGGTGTAGAATCAGTGAATAACACACACCCTCAAACAGCAGAAACACCCCTGGGCCTGTTTCAGAGAGGAGGTTCAGTGAAAACTCGGAGTTTGTTAACCCTGAGATAAGAGAAACTCAAACCCGAGAAAGCAGGGTAACTCAAGCCTGTGTCTGAAAGAGAGGTAACTATTACTGCAGTTACCGTGGTAACTTACTCTCTGAACCTAACCTGGTCTGGAGCAGGTTTTATTCTCTAAACTCTGAGTTTCAGTCGGTCTCCTCCCCTTTTTAAAGACGCAGCGGTATTTCTCGCCATAGCTTTACTCATTCACTGCCCATATTTCAGACACAAACAGAGAAGAAAGTTACGAGTATGGCTCGTCCTCTTTTGGAGGATCTCATAGATGAAGAGGCTGTATTAATTCGAAGAGAATTACATTTACGTCGGGCAAGGATTTTGGACCCAGAGTGGATCTTTTTGTCTTTTCCCTCTTTTCGCTCTCGGTGACAATTGTTAAAAATCTGTGACAAGTAGATGCTTGTCTAGCGCCCGAACATTAATAACTAATTGTTTTTTTTTCTTTTCCATTTTTAAGTCAAGTAAAGTCTGAGAGCTGATGGTTCGGGTTCAGCGTCAGCACACAGGACGACCCGGGTTCACCTCCTGTTTCCATTCAAATTTCAATTTAAATAACAAGTATAATAATTCTTTTGGGCAACCATTGTTACACCCCATAATGTTACATTCTTGTTTGAGCGTTACAGTTTTTAGTTTTCTATCAATTAAGTTATATATATCCACAATCTAATCCGTTCTTCACTAACATGGCCAATCGTGGCTGTGCTCTTACATTTCTCTGCTAATGGAAGCGTTCTGTATCGGGGGTGCAGAGTAAGGACACTGTATGTAAAAAATTATATTTTTACATTTCATTTCCAGCTGCTGCCGTGTTCTTTTAATACCTGCAGGATGGCACCTACATGACAATTACAATTACACTCAATAACATAGCTTTCACTTTTACCTTTGATATTACTGCTAAAAATAATATTAGCTTAAATAATATTAATATTAGCTTCAAATAATCATCTCACTGAGCTTCAGCAGGGACATGTACTGTAACTAGATTAGTGGGATTATTACTCGTCCTAAAACTCTTTCTAGGACTGCTTACACTCTTAAACTGAAGCTTAAATGAAACATTTCCACTGAACATTAGGTTAACATGCATTCTTCTTTTATCACGTTTGTTGTAGAAACTATGCAGAAGCCTATTTTATGTCATTTAATGCAATTTCATCTGAAATAACTTCAAAATTACGGCCAATTCCAAACTTTTTCAAGTGAAAAGTCAATAAACGTCACACATTACATGGCTTATTTTTTATTATACTTAAATATTGTAATAATTTAAATGTAAACTGACACATTAACTGGAGCAGCTATGTTTTCCCGCTCAAACTGTCTCTGTTTCGCCGATGCAGTGCTGTGCTGTTTATTTTTAAACATGTGCTCATATTTGCTGTAACTGTGCGTGAGCACATCAAGTTCAGCTTTATTTTTCAGATGTTGCCATGGTGACTCATATATCTGCGCTCCATTGATAAAGCCTTTTCATAGTCGCGGTGTACACGCTTAACTCTAGTTAGTCTACTCAGAGCTGATTGATCTTACTCAGATCAGCTGTTCTGAAACACAAAACTCTGAGTCTCTAGTCTCTGGGTTCAAGTTTAAACTCCGAGTTGTTTGAACCTCCTTTCTGAAACAGGCCCCAAATCTCAAAACCAGACCCTAATTTTTCAGACCTTGATTTTGAGATTTTCATTTCATAAAACCCTTCTTGTAAAACAGTTCTTTCTGTAACACACATCTAACAAGAATTAATATTACAGCAACAGTGATTGTGAATGTCTGTTGTAGAGATTCTTCAGTCTCTTTAGCAAAAGAGTTGTGGATGACCTGCTCTGTTGTAATTGGCTGCTCGTTAGTGATGTCACATATTCATGAGCTTCAGGATCAAAGCCTGAGCTGACAAAGAAAGTTGATGATTAGCATCATAGCATTGATTGGAGTGGTTTGGTTTTGTTAACTCAAAAGTAATCCTGTAACTCTCTCTGAATGTGTTCATCTAGCATCACGGAGATGGCCCCAGGTCAGTCCTTCATTACTGGATCTGATCATGACAGCTGACGGCCACCGGGTGGTGCTCCTGACCCTCGGCTGAGTCCAAAGAGACCTGAGACCCAGTGATGAGAACATATCAGTCTGCAGTCACAACACAGCAGCGCACTCCTGTGTGTGTGTGTGTGTGTGTGTGAAAGTCTTCAGACAGATTGATTAATTTTCAGGGGAGTAAAACTGCATTTTTCCATCTCAAGAACATATCTAAATTGCGTCCTATGCTCTCAACCTCAAATGCAGAAATGTTA
>JAUYWG010000012.1:10546-24630 GCA_034779775.1 Enteromius afrohamiltoni
ACACACATTCAATTCATGTTTTTGGAAGAACGCTTGTTTTATGACTTAGCGCGAACATTGTCAGAACGCTTTAGTCTCATTTCACCTAAAATATGCATATTGGTATCATGTAAACGCCTAAATTGTACCTTTTGAAATGTAAAGGTTCAAAAGGAAAAGCTGGCAGCAAACAGACTGCGATGGAAGCGCTGCACATGTTTAGTCACCATCATTAGCATGTTTCCTCTTCCCGTTGACCTCTCACACTGCCTGATGGATGTTTGCTGTAGGCCTCAGCCCCATAATAATGATGTATGACTGTGTTAAACATGACTTTGATAGCCTGTGCGATAATGTGTCCCTCTGTAATGGCAGTTAGTAAAGTATCGCTCATTAAAATCGTGCTCCTCTGCCGCACTGATCAGATCCTGGAATAAGCCCTGGACCCACGCATTCTCCTTAGTGTGATTGTGCCACCCACGTCCAGCCCAGCGCTCGCTCATTTCTCCGAGAAATCAGTCTGTTCTGCTGAGGCTGGTCCATGGAGAGCTGAGCATTTAAATATCACACAACATTTGATTCAAACATCAAACAGCGGGGTCGCTCCTCTGCATGTCACATGACGGTCATCACACACACATTTTCAGAAAACAATATGCTGCAGCTTCAAAGTGCACCATTAAAATAAACGGGTGAAAAAAGAGGTTTCACATTATATCTGGCAAGCCAAATCTAGTGTTAAATTAGTGAATGAGCTCAGAGATTTCTTTTTTGAACACTGTAATTGAGATTTTGATCTGGGTCCGAGACACTGATTTAACAGAATAATAAGAAGTTTAAAAAATAGACATGCTCTGAGAAATAATTAGGTTGTAAGCCCAGTCTTTGTGCAGTCAATGGACCTTAAATTAGAAGTGTGAGTCACTGGATCCCAATATGTGCAGTCTAATACATACTAAAAACATGCAAATCACTGGTGAGGCACGCTTCTGAATTTGTATGAGGTCAGAATGGCAATATTAAGATACACTGTCTTGCAGTACAGCTCGAACTATAATTACGCTTACAAAAATCAGCCAGAAATTTACAAATAATTACAAACAGTAACACACTACAATGTGAATTTAATACTGAATAAAATTTGAAGCATTTCTTTGTAAAACATACTCCAATAATCTTTGTTTTATTTTCAACTTTGGAATGAATAAATGCATTCTTTTTTTTTTACAGTGTTACTGCTTTTGGTAATTAAAAATATGAATATTAAAGCACCATCACAGGCTGCACAGCAACACTTTTTATAATGTTTTCCTAGTATTTATTTAATACAATAGTTCACAGACTCATTAATGTTGTAATAATAGTTTCACTTAAGGTGTCCTTGATACAGTGCATTTATGCATTTAAGTACTGAGTACACACTTTTATTAGGTACACTTTGAGTACTTATATTTACATTTAAGGTACCAAAATGGACCCTCCAGGTACAAACTTCTACCTTTTGAAAAGGTACCACCCCAGTGACAGCTCTTGTACCTTTACTTCTGAGAGTTTATTGTTTGGGTAGGGTTATATTGTCACAGATAATGTACTTTTTTTTCCTGTTCTCCCTTCCTATTTGCCCATTTTGGTTCTGCTTATCCTGGTCCTCCCTGTCTCCTCAGGGGTTGCGATATGTCACAGATTATGTAGTTTGGTTCTTTTCTGTTTTCCTTCATGTTCGTTTTTTGGTTCTGCTTATTACCTTGTTAAGTTCACACCTGCTTTAGTTGTCTAATTTAGTCTTCTACTTTGGGTCTTTGTGTTTGTTAGTTAATGTAGATGTTTCCCTTATTGCTAGCTGTTCTTTGCTGTTATTGGATACATTATATTATTTGAATTACCCTAGATAAGGAAAGCCAGTGAAGGCTCTCTCCTCAAAGAGAGCCCTTCGAGAAAAAATACGCCAAAACGGACGCTCGCTAACTCGGGAGCTGACCATGCGTGCTTTGCTCTCGGGCAGACAACACTCAAACTGCGTGTTTGTCCACCCGTATTTTCTTTTTTTTTTTAGTTTGGGAAGAGAACAACACAGCCTGAAATGCTGCGCGCTCTCGCCCTTGCCTTCACTCATAATTTATGAATAAGGAGTGATAATAGACAGACAACACCAAATAGACACACACACAGACAGCTTGCTGAATGACGGCTGGACTCCACGTGCTTTTATGCTTCCTGGCCAATGACGTCATCCGCCTATGACGTCTCGCCCATCCATTGGACTGATTACACATCCCTTTATAGGTTAGCTCATTCTGTGAATCGATCTGCCTTAAGAGTGATTCTGACTATCATTGTATTAATTGTCAAGGAGTTTTACTGTATAGTTTTAGAGAACATTAAAGGCAAATCACCAAAATATTCTTGAACTTGGATCATTTCATTATATTAAAACACTGATCTGTATTCAGAGTGACCCTGACTATCAGTGTATTATTTTTCCAAGACATTTTATTATTTAAAATGTAATGTTTCGGGACACATTACATTTATGCATTTGTCCAAAGTGATTTATACATTGCATTAAAGTCGTGGCCTAATGTAGAGACCTGCGCGGGACGGATTTTTCCGCTCCCGCAAAAATATATATCATTTTCTACCGCTCCGCCCGCAAAAGCCCGCAGGTAAACATATAATTAGCTTTATTTTCACTGCTTCTTCCCGCTACTCTTTTATTTCTTTCATTTGCTTCTCTTTTGTATATAAATAAAAAAGAAATGGAAAATAAACAAATATGTTTCGTTTTATTTGAGTTTAATTAAATGGAATGATGAACATGGACACGAACGAGGAGCTTTTCAGAACATAGAAATACAGTTAGAAATAGGCTGATCATTTTGCAATGAAACAAAATAATAATAAACGTTGATTTCAACGTCAAACAGAAAAACATTTGGCCTAATACTGCTTGAGAACGTGCGTTAGCCTTTTTTAACATTATTCCTTCAGCAATATAGAAAAAAAAAAAACAAGTAGAACTTAGCTTCCATCTGTGTCATGCTCTTCAGACATTGTGCCTCGGTGTGAGTCTATAGTTCCGCGCATGAACCACGCAAGAATTAGCTTCCGAACTTGCGCCTGTAAATTTTTTTTACTTTATTCGTTCTTGTTGCTTTTGTGCAGTAGATAAATAACAGAATATTTGTTTTTATGAAATTAATTTTAAGATAAATCCCGCGAATAATTATATTCTCCCGCAACCCGCATTAACATGAGGACCTTACCGCCCGCGCCCGCGTTCTCCCATCAAATCTTGTCCCGCGCCGCACTCGGTGCGTTGTGTCCCGCGGGAGTGCAGGTCTCTAGGCTAATGGATAGGGAGTTGGACTTATAACCCAAAGGTTGTTCACTTCTCACTGCTGTGTGTATGCACTTGGATGGGTTAAATACAGAGCACAAATTCCTAGTATGGGAAACCATACCTGGCTACATGTCCTTTCCTTCCTTCCTTCCTTTCCTTTACATTTTACACTGTCATGCTCTTTTCAAAGTACGTAGTATAATTTGTCAACAATCCTTCTCTTGCATAGAAAAATATGCACGTTAGGATGCAGAGGACGTCTATATTCATTAAAGAACCAACGAGAAAGATCATTATAATCATGTGTAAATATTAATATGTGTCGCACACAGCAGTGTATCAAAACAAAATACATAAAATAAAAGGAAGCCAAAATGGAGACCATAATGTCGGGCTACAAAACATAATCAACTTTTTTACAAGGTCAATTTCACAAGAGAAATTGTTCACAGTTTGTACTGCTCCAAGGGTCCAAACACATATTTGGTATTCTGTGTTATTTCAAGTGATCTTGTTGCAATTGTTTTTCTCAGGATGTCAAACAGTCTCATTCGAAATCAACTCTTTGTTTCTATATTACTTCATTTCTGCAGTCTCTGAATACAGACCAGCTTCAAGTTTCCACCTGATCACGCCACACAAAGGTTAAAGAGGAAAAGTGGGATTGTAGCAGTGGCGAGTAATTGTGAAGAAAAAGAGGTCCTGACAATCCTCCCCTCTGCATTTGGCACAGAGCCTGGGGTGCAGCTGAAAGGAACGAGTGGGTGGACGGGAGGCAAAAGCTTTGGAATTACACCACATTTGGCATCTAGAGGCAAACATGTGAAAGCTGAATGCTCTGCAGCTGATTGTGTCATTGTTTTGTCATTCACAATGAAACGAATTGTGTTGTTTTTACATGCTACAATATAAAACACAGACTCACCTTTCATATAAAAAACTATATTTCAATGTCATTTTCTTAAACAAGTCATTATGCAACATTATAGAACTATACTAAATAGTTGTCTTTTTTAAGCCTAATGTTCTGGCAAGGTTCACTTAAAGTTATGTAAAATGTCTTTCTAGCAACATCAATAGACTGTACAAAGTTATCTACTGTTCTTAAAACATTATACATGTTACATTGTTATAAAATGTTTCTACTTGTTCAGAATGTTTCATTAACATTTGAAAATGAAATATATATTGTAAAAAACAAAAAACAAACAAACAAACAAAAACATTTTAGCCTGAAAAGAGAAAATTTTAGGCTGGAATGCTGTACTGAAAAGCCACACAGAAATCAAAATCAAGTCACACACTCAGTGGGCATAAAAATGACCCTTTAGTGCATTTCTGAAAACACTACAAAAGCCTGGACCAATTAAAGCACTTAGAAATTTGCTATGAGTAACATGAATCACTGACTACTAATGACCAAAAACACATTTTCTATTTATGTGTGTCATTTAGACATCAGAACTTGCAAAATCCCTAGATAAATCTATTAATTTGAATCTAAGATTGCATTTACTTTGTGGCAGTGTTGCAGAAAACATACTGTTCATTTGACATTTTATGCAAAGATTTGCTGTAACATTGGATTTTTGTAATAGTATATCACTGTAAACAGTGCCAATGCTTGCCTTGGAAAATAGTCTTACTGCAAACCCCTACGGCAAAAGCCTGATTTGGACAAAGAATTGTAAAAAAATATTCTGATTCCTTATTTCACTTCTTTTAAAGAAAAAAAACAACAACTGGAAAATGATTTTAACAAAAATGTGCAAAAAGTGTGTTTACACTAAATTTGAATGATTTAATAATTTTGGTTGAAAATAAAAACGTTGGATTTTGGTTACACAAGTTAAAAACAACAAAATATCAGTGACATCTGATCAGAATTGGACATCAAATTAACATTGACATTAGAAGTTGAATTGTAGTCACCCGAAGTTGCTAATGAAATGTAACCAAATAATAACACCTTACGATGTTGAGTGCCTGCTGGGATTAAACAATACTAAGCATACACACAAATGTGGTTTCATTCATTTTTCCGAAAATTGCTAACAACTGACAAAATGCATGATGTGTATCTTTATCTATAAGAATGCGCAGTTAATTCCATGCAAGTCTCATTAGTAAAGCATTAGTTGATTCACTGAAAATAACAGACTCATTGTGATTCAGACTACACTGGTTGTGCTGTATTTTCATTTAGCAAAAACTCAAATGATTTACTCAAACTGTTTCTTGATTCTTAATCCTACTGTTCTAACCTTTCTGAATTTTTAAAAAAAGATTAGCCTGACGCAGCATACCGTAAAACACGCCGTTTCAAAAATGGATTGAATGGGTTTGTCTAAACAGGTTCTTGCCAGATTGGAAACTTTATCCACCTGCTTAGAGGATATTAGTGTAACCAAGTGATTTATCTAGTAAATGGTTTTGTAAATAAATGCATCTGCCAAGAGTTTAATTGTAAAAATAAATTAATTTGCACTGATAAAGCAACTCTCTTGCACAACCTTTGCCAACTAATTACCTAAAAACATTTGACAATTCTTCTTTTCGACTTTTCACAATGTGCTTTCTTACCAGCATGATACAGCATAGTGTTCCCTGCCAATATGTATCTTTTGCCTCATTCATTTGAGAAAGTAAAGCTAAAGGTTGGTTCATTTCTGTTGCCTCTCCTCCCTCTTTCTGGAGCAGTTCCCTGGGGCAATTACAAAACAAGCCAGCAAAGTGGGGCTTTGTCATATTGAATTTGCAATCAAATCAGTCAATTTAAAAAGGTGCTCGTTGTCTTAAAAAGGCTTTGCTTTTTTCTCTGCTTTTACTCCCAATTACCTGAGCAGCATTCCACAGCATGAGTAATGGGATGCAAAGTGGTCTGTCTGCCTCGGCCACATATCTGGAAAGCACTTACATCCTCATACGCATACACAAAAGTAATGCAAGCATGAAAGGACACACACGCACACATAAATAAACAGTGTATCAAAAAATGCATTGATGCAGACGTTTCTTCTCTCTTTTCAGGAGAATTTTCATGTCTTGATGTAATCAGCCGATGTTGCACAAACACAGCCAATGCTCTTTGATTACTGCAGTACATTTTGTTTTAGCTGACTGATTAAATGTCGGTTTGCACTAACTGCCTTGGGCAGTTTTTCTGGATCACCAGGGTCGTTCCTCTTATGCAGCACATTTGAAACTTGGTGAATTAAAATGTATGTGCTGTTTTTAAAGGAACAGTTCACCCAAAAATTGTAATTTGGTGAACATTTTGAATAAATTTACCATTACAAGACTTGCTCACAATGGATCCTCTGCAGTGCCGTCAGAATGAGAGTCAAAACAGGTAATAATAAAATCACAACAATCCATAATCAGCAGTTTACATCCTGTGAAGCATACAATTGTCAGGACCCGGACTTCAACACAGGCCTCTGGTGTGGTGGTTGAGAGATCTACCATCGTTCAAAGAGCTGACGAATGGAACCCATCACATCAGCCAGAAGTTCAGAGTATTTGGTCATCAGCTCTCCCTGGTGACAGCCTCATGGCACTGGAAGGATGATTCATGTTGGGCAATTACTGCCATTAGTTCTTTGGAGGCAAGTGTCTCTGGGTCCATAGCTGACTCAGTTTTTCTGTCAGGACTCGGACTTGAACATAGGTCTTTAGTGTGGTGGTTGAGAGACCACTGAGCCACAAACTTAGTAAAGTTGGACCCAATCGAAACACTTCAGGCAGAATTTCAGAAAAAGTAGATTTATTAAAAAAAACCTTTATTCAAAACTTTATTTTCAAAACACCGCCCAAATGTTTACGTAAAGAAAGAAGGCGGAGCTATTATTCTCACTATAGTGTTGCTGCCGGCGCCATGTTCTGGAGACACTTTGTTTCGTTGTGAAAGTGGAACTACTTTGTGCTTCTAAATGAGGAATCAACTATTGGAATCATCCCAGAACAGTTCAACCCAAATATTAGAGTGTGTTAAGCACAATTACGAAGGACTGATTTTTAAAACCTCAGAAAATGACTAAAAGCAAAATACTATAAAGTGAAGAAATTCCATCAGTCTGGTGCTTCTGACTCAAAACCTTTAAGTAAGTTTCAGGAAGGTAAAAAAATAATGTGTTTTTTAACCTTAAACAGCATAAACAAACCTGCCCTCCACCAAAAAATGATTCTATGGGTCGTTTGTGCAAACACCTTATTACGACCGATTTTTACATTTTAAATATTCACTTTTGGGTGAACTATTCATCTAAGCATGTGTAGTAGCTCCTCAAGCTTAGAAACCTAGACTTAATTGATTTCATTTATCATACATTAGTATGCTTTTGAATGTTTATCTCATCTCATCTAATGACTATTCCCTGCTAATATCTATAATGCCATATGAAAACCTCAGGAAGAAAATACAGATACGAATGCAGATGCGGAGGTGGATGTGACCCCCTGGGTCAGTCTCATATCAGACACTCGGAGGACATTCATCACACCTTGCTCCTGAATGACATCCACCCCCTCCTCATCATAATGCTTATCAGCCCGGTGCCACCCGGAATGCAATATCCTGCTCTGACGACTGCTGACAACATCCAGCTCAGCACTGCGGATGTGTATTAATTTCAGGAGTTATGCTGTCTTTATGATGAGATCAAGTCATGTGTGGTTTTAATAACAGGTCAGTGCTTTGCACATATGAACATATGGACTCATTATCATTTTTTGTCTTAGTATGAAATATCTATTTTCAGCTTGGCTAAAAATAAAACTGAATGTGCACTGTTATATATGTTTCCACCCAGTCAAATCAAAGTTTGTTTGTTTTTTTTCCTCCCAGGAAGGATCCCGTTGGCATTCACTGTCTTTCCAAACACTGCTAGATATAAATAGACTGTAAATGACGATTGTTTCATAAATTCTTCATGCCTTGCCAGATTTATGCTGGTTCTCCAGTCATTTGGTCCACCAGCTAATTGTCTCCATGTCTCAGATCTTACCTGCTATAATTAGAACAATGCTAGAACGTATAAATCAACATCTGGCCACACTGTCACTGATATCAGATTAGAGGAACATCAGACATTTTGAAATGCTAATGCCTGCAGTAATTTCTCCATGTATGCATGTGAAGGATCTATAGCTGCTTTCTGCTGTTCTTTTCGGGGAAGAAAACAAAGCAAAAATAAAACAACAACAACAACAACAAAAAACTGTGCCGTTTACACCATACTGGTGGTAAATGGTTAAATGGTTGAAAACAACAGTTTGTGTACTGTACAGTAATGCTGTATATTTTATCTGATTACATACAGTATAATGTTGCTTTTAGGCAACAGTTCAAAATAACTTTTTGTGTACTGAACTTATTCACTTGCATAATTTAGCCTTCCTCTGCTAAATTTCACAAATGTTATCTGGCTGTCCACAGTTTTGCCACAGCAGTAGGTAACATTTCTTCAACACATTTAATTGGGTGTCACAGTTTAAACACTGCAAGTTATTTAAAAAAATTAAAATAGCTCCAAACTAAGTTACAGCAGAACCAACAATCCAACAATCATGTTTTGAATAAACTGGTTGATTCATTCGTAAAATCATTGATTTCTGACTCTCTTATAAGCAACTGCTTTGTGAAACTCTCCAAAAAGGTGGAAGACGGTAGCTTGGGGAGAGAAATAGTTGAATAAATTATGTTTTTTTTTCTTTGCACACAAAAAGTATTCTCGTAGCTTTGCAAAACTGTAGCTGAACCCCTGATGGACTGTTTAATGCAATGTCCTTGAGTATATTTCTGGACCTGGAAACATTTCAGCTGTGTTGCTGTCTATGGAGCGTCAGCTGGCTCTCTGATTTCATCAAAAAAATCTAAATTTGTGTTTTAAAGATGAACAAAGGTATTATGGAACAACATGAGGGTGAGTAATAAATGATGGATTTTTCTTTTTCGGGTGAACTAACCCTTTAATTCTCCTTGCTATAATGTGGAAAATCTTAATCGGAAAATTCTCATCTGTTCATCTTTCATTCTATCAAAATATCCCATATAATGATGTAACAAATATGTTGACATAATGTACTGCACAAACCATGAAATACCAGGTCATTGTTTTGTGAATTAAAAGATTTATTACCCTCCATATGAACTGTTTTCTAATGACCACAGCAGCGTGACATTATCTGCTGGTCTGAAAGGCCACAGGAAAACTAAATGTCCTGTTCACCTGCTTGGCTCTCTAAAAGCTGCATGTGGGTTCGATTTGATTCCTGCCAACTGAACCATGAACTAATCTAACCCTTCCTGACAGGTGCAGTAAGGGCAAACACAATCTCACCCGGTAAGTAAATTGTGTGTGTGTGTTTGTGCTTGCACACATGAATGCTTGCATGCATGAATATTTCCAGGGGGTTGGGTCTATGTTTGTCAAATGCAAAAGGGTATAAAAAAAAGTGATTTATATTGTATATGCCTATAGAATTTAACTGTCCAGATGTCATCCTCCCAAAGCTCAATGTGTCTCAGATGTATCTGCTGCAGTTCTGTAAGCGAAACAAATATAACAAATATAAGACAACTGTTGACAAACAATAAGCAACTTCTCAGGGAAATTTCACAGGCAAAAAATGTCCATTGTCTCAAAAAGATGTAAGCTCATGTTTTTGTGCTAATGTTTTGTTAAAGCGGTTGATTGATATTTTTCTCTAGGCTTGATTGTGTTTATGGGGTGCAGTGTTAATGGTTCATTTAAAAGCAAACAAGCTCATCATTTTTATGAAGCCTGTCAATCGTAAATACGCAGCGGGCTCTGATTGGTCATCTGGCTCAGTGGTCACCTAAGCTCATGGACTCCTGGTATATTGTAAACAAAGGCATCATCTGTACTTCTTATCAATTTGAGCCCGAATGAGACACAGAGGAAGGATCTTGACGGTGCGAGACGGGGACCTCTGAGAAACCTCACGACTAGTTGGAGCTTTCCAAGGGATATTCCATCCACTGCATCGTGACACTTTTTAATTACACATATTACACTTTGAGAGTCAAAGGGGACAGCCTACGCTCCAACTTCTTTTGCAGGAAGGAACGCACTACTGCAGTTGAGCATCTCTGTGGGTCCTCTCCGCAAGAGGAACAGCAGTCGACGAACAGCAGTCGACGAACAGACCCCATCCCAGTGCATAGGCATGCCTTGCAGAGGGAGCTCTAGACTGAGTGATAGTATCTATCACAGCCTGTAGATAGGCCAGAGAGGTCTGACGTGTCCCCGTCCAGGAGCCAGCCGTGCAGTTTAGGTCGATAAGCAGGTGCCAGATTGTACCCATCCCCCGAGAAAGACTGAATGGGATCTTCCAGTGAGGCGCTGACACGAGGGAAGTGAGGTCGGCAAACCAGGTCCGGTTGGGCCAATACGGTGCAACCAGTTTTGGACGACTCACAAGTCCGCAGGGTTTTTACGTCTGGCGTAATTTTCTGCATTGTCACCGTGAGGTCCCCCAAGTGCCTTGCTGCGGCAGCTGGAAAACCTTTACGACTCAATGACTTACCAAAGGAAGATGCGAGAGGAGCGGGAGGTGGGACCTCAACGTAACCATGGAAATGCGTTCCATGAATGCTGCACCAGCATGCTCGCCTAGACAAGTGAGGCAGCGAACATGCCCATCAGAGAGGTAAGGAAACCACCACATTCCAGAAGCGCACGGCCGGAATTCGCTCATTTAGATCCCTGGTTTGCCCAGGGAGGAACCGCGACACAACTTGCAAATAGGAATTTGTTTCAGCAAACAATCCAGTCTGCAGGATCGCGCTGACTGCTGCTTGACATCAGTGGAGAGAGCGTGAACTCGCAGGAACTCTTATCGATTGTTGCAAACTCCTTCAGTGGCTCGTAGTGAGACTCCGAAGCGAAAGTCTGAATAAGTGGTTTCATGCCGCCCATTATAAACTTATATGTCCGAGGGAGTGGTTTGGCATGCATATACCACTCGCCAAATTTCATGGCCTTTTTAATAAGGCTCAGAGATGATTGGTCTGTCATGCGAGTTCCCATATGTAACTAAAGGAGAACTTGTAGTCCCTTACCAATCGTTTTTGTACGCATTTAGCTGTCAGAATTGTTAAATATTGAATTTTTCATTGAACTTTCAGCGCTGCAACTTTTGTTTATGCTCAAACAACAACATTACACACTAATGTTAAAAAAGAGAAATCTCAATCAACTACGTCTTTATATAAAGACCATATAGCAAAGAATGAATGTTCTAATGAAGTTACTGAAAGACATTTCTTTATAACTTTGAGAGAGCCTTACCAGAATATTCCCTGTAGATGGGTTACTGTCTTGGACAAACAACTGAGATAAAGATTTCATTTGTCATTTATATTTTTTAATGAGCGCACATTTTCTCTCTCTCTCTCTCTTTTTCATACAGAAACAGGGAAGTATTTCTGTCAGGAGCTGTCTGTACGTCTGTGTATCGACGGTTAATCAGTTTCGGCATGAGTGCACCAAACAGCAGTTGGTCCGCAGGTTTATTTTGACTCAATCAAAACTAATCAGCTTTCATGCTATCACCTCCAGTTTCATATTCCACTGCTTTGACAGTTGGGTGATAACTTCCAATAGGTTATGCCTTGTGTGTGGGTGTGTTAATCTATTTTGTTTATTTGGATTCCCCAATAGCTGTCAGAGCAGTGAAAGCTTTACTTGTGGAGTATGTGTGTCCCTGTCTCTTTTCATTTTGTATTTTTGCTCATGGGATTCCTTCTGCCATTTTGTTTGGCTCTCACTTCACTGACAGTTCTAAAGAGAGAGAGGCAGGATTCCCTCATCCATGATTTTAACATCTGTTCTTGATTCTGTGCCACCCTGCACAGGTTACACTCATATCTGCTTTCCAGGCTGTGAGGTATCTCCAGCTTCGTCTCAGTTTTACAGCTGACCGTCTCATTAAACAGAAAAATTGTTTGGTTTGAGGTGTTGGTTATTAATTATTTTAATTCGGAATAGTAAATGAAATCCGTAAACCACAAGAGGCTATGAGTTACGGTTGTAATCCACATGCACTTTCTTCATGTACTGTATGTTCTTGTGCGTGAATAATCAGTGTGCATTTTTCAAAATAATTAAATGTGTGTTTGTAATCTTTCATAAAAATGTGAAACTAGCTTTGCCTCGGAGATGATTTACTTTTTGGCTGTAATCATAAATTATTTTTTAAAACTCCTCACCCTCTGGTATTTTCACATTACAGATATCATTCCTTTAAAATTGAGCCACATCTTCCATTTTGTATTTGCCATTTAGGCATTACGTTGTTAGGACAAATGCAAATATGATTAAATGAATAAATAAAAATAAAAATAACATTAAAAAACACAAATGTTATAGAAATATTTATTAACATAATAAATTATGCAAGTGCAGTTTATTACAGTACAGGTTGCAGCACTGGCATATACAGGCTATAAAATGGATAGTAAATACCATTATTTTAGTTTTATTCCTATTTTGAAATTTATAAATTGTGCTCTTTTGAATGAAATATAAGTAAGCAAATAAATAAACAATATATAATAAATGAATAAATACAAATATATAATTAAAAAGACACAAATTTTAGAAAAATATATATATTTTTAATAAATATAATAACTTACACAATATAGTTTATTACAGTACAGGTTGCAGCACTGACATATACAGGCTATAAAATGCATACTATTATTTTAATTTTTTTTCCAGGTTTGAAGTATATAAATTGTGCTCTTTTGGATTAAACAAGTAAGGAAATAAATAAGTAAACAAACAAATAAAGAAATGAAGTGAGTAAATAAGTAATTAAATAAAACAGCAGCAGTGTGACATATCACTCGAATCAGATGGATCCATTTGCAGGCTTTATTCGTAGTAAACAGGCGGAGGACAGAGAAACAGGCAAACAACAATAAACAGGGTAATCCAAAGTTCGTAGTAGTAGTCCAGGCGGAAGGTCGGGGCAGGCGGCGAGAATCAAAGTCCAGAAACACAGTACAAAAGTAAACACGGCAAATCACACGGAAATCACACGGAAAAACGCTCAGGATTGACTGACTAGGCAAATCAAAACTTCGCGTTGTAAAAGCATCCAAAGTCCGCTTTTAAAGGCCCCAAAATGGTGGGGGTCAGATACAATGTCCTCGGGAGGCCGAAGTTCCTGAATACCTGGTCCACGAGCGTTTGGGCGGTCTCCCATGCAGAGGGTAGCTTAGGCAGAGGAACTAGGCTGCAGGCCTTGGAGAACCAGTCGATAACAGTGATGTTATGAAACGGTTAGAACGGTGGTGTAATGGTTGGAAGGGGGTAAATCGGTGACGAAATCGACCGCCAGGTGGGACCAGGGTCATCCGAGGCGGATGGGCGGATGAAACCCTTGGCTAGTTCCTCTCGTATGTACTGTTCCGTGCTCTCTGATTCGGGCTGCGAGAGGGGGAAGATGCGGCCTCGAGGCGGTTGGCTGCCTGGAATCAGGTCGATGGCACAGTCGGTAGTTCGATGTGGCGGGAGGTGCGTAGCCCTGGCTTGACTGAAGGCGACTTGGAGGTCGTGATAGGGTGTCGGAGAGGTCCATGGGTTCTGGTTCAGGAGCAGGAGCAGGAGCTTGAGCTGCCCGGGGTGAGCGAGTGGCAGGCTTGATGCAGTGCTAGTGACAGTGGGCGGACCAGTGAGTGATTTGACGAGTGTGCCAGCAGATGGTGGGGTTGTGCAGCTCCAGCCATGGC
>JAUYWG010000012.1:36396-46547 GCA_034779775.1 Enteromius afrohamiltoni
TCTCCGCGTTTGAGTCTTCCGTCACGCTACACTGGGACTAACCTCGATCATTCATCTCCTGTCTGCCTCCGTGACAATATTATTATTCCTGACACTTTAAAAAACAATATATTTGTGAAAGGAAAGGACGTGACAAGTGTGACAAACCTCAGTTGTGATATTGAAGGTGGAGAGAGCGCTGGTTATTCACTAACCCCACCCACAATCCCTGTCAGACATGGGACTCGAACCCACGACCTTTGGGTTAAAGGTCCGACCCTCTATCCAGGCCACGACTGCCACAATTGATGTGATATTAATAGTAAAAAAAATAATTAATTAAAAGCAATTTTTTTACAAATCTCTCCTTTACATAAGATGTGCTTGTTTGTATGCCGGCCATTTTGAATGCAGTGCAAGAAGTGGTTCCTAGCATATCAGCCAATCAAGTGACATGTCCTCTGTATAGTACAGCAGTAGCTCAAAGAATTCAAAGAACATTAATTAAAACACAAGGTCCACTACAGAGGTCTACCTTCCCCAGCTCCACCTGTATAGATCTGCTATGAGGTGATTCAAGTATGCCATAGGGGGTTATGTATATAGGGGGACTTTACTTTCTCCAATTTTACTTAATTACTTAAATGTATATTTTTTTTCCAGGTGGATATCCGCTTCAAGGAGGCCTATCATAGCTGTTATACAGGTGATGACTGGTATTGTGGGTCTGGAAGTTGTGGCACTAAAAACTCTTTTGTGAGCGGTCAAGTGGATGATAGTCCGAATGGTGGTAGCTGGTGCCAGACTGAGGGAGTGATAAAAAGAACTGTCTCCAATAACAGCCCGTTTCAGCTGCAGTAAGCACAATTATTCCGAAATATAAGAATAATCTTATTTGATATAATCTAATACGGCTATATACAATTATTAAAAACTAAATGAATGTGTCAACAGCAAAAGCAGTAAATGAAAAATAAATAATGTACAGTTCACTACAAACTAAATAACAAATCCATCCTTGTGTCAACAGCAAAAGCAGTTGCTGCTGGCTCTTTAACACAATCACAACTGGTGGAAACTGGAGATTTCTTACACAAATTGACCTTGGAGAAAGATCTGACACCTCTAAACCCAACAGATCTCCAGTCGCCACCACACTTCCCATTGTGAGGTAAAATCATTTACCTTTTCAGTCGAATCACTTCAACGTTACATATGGGAACTCGCCAGAGAGACCAATTGCCTTTAAGCTTTTTACAAAAGGCCAATGAACATTGGCATGCACTTGATCGCACTCAGGTGCACCTCACCACTATATGAGTATAAGAGGGCACGAGTGCAGTGCACATGCAGCTTTTTGCTTAAGAGCCTTCGGCGATCTGAGCTTAAGGAGACCCCAAGACCATCAAGTTCACGACTGTGCCAAGGCGCTTGGCGGACCTCCATGTGACTGTCTAGAATGTTCCGTCAGGTGTAACAGCCCCACGGACTTCTGGTGCACCGTGTAGTCCCGTGGTCCCCCCGTAGCAGGGTCGAGTGTGTCCTTCGGGGCATCCCAAGAGGCAGCATCAGAGGGTGAGTCAGATGGTCAGGCGGAAACATCCGTGCTCTCCCCCAGTGCCTTTCTTCCCAGAGCACACAGAGCTGATCAGGTCGTGGCAGGTCCCATACTCATCACGCCTGCTGTTACTGTCCTGCACGCAATGGCAACGCTGCATGTCTACCAACAGCGACAACAACATCTCCATCCCCACTCCCAGAGGTGGGCTGGGAGCTTCTGTGCACTCAGCTGCCGTCGACCTACGGGTCGGCGGTACCCACATTTTCACAGAAAGAGCAATTTCTCACATTACCTCCGGGCCCAGTGCCCAGAGGTTCCCATCTGACTCAAACCTTTTTTCTCCTCAGATGCTGACCTGGAGCACTGTGTCACCAATGCGGGATCCAGAGAGGCAGGTAAGCGCTGCTCAATGCAGCCAGACTCTTCCGAAGGTCATTCAGCCTTCTGGGATCAGTCCCTGCCCCTGTCCCCCTACAGGTTGCCCCACTGCTGGCATGGCAGTCAACATTCCCTTGATTCCCCTAGCAACTCGGCTGGCAGCCTTAATAGTGCTTCCCAGCCTCTCGTGGTGGTTGATATGGATGGTACGCCTCAGCTATGCGATTCAGTTTGCCAAGTGCCCGCCCAGGTACCGCGGCATCCGCTATACTACTGTCCGCTCGGACAGCGATGTCGCTGTCCTGCATGCGGAGGTTGCAGTCATACTGGCGAAGGACGCAATCGAGCCTGTCCCTCCAGCCAGGATGAGGTCAGGGTTAAACAATCCTTACTTCATCTTGCCCAAAAAGAGCGGTGGGCTGAGACCTATCCTGGATCAACAAGCTTTGAATCGGTCCCTTCTCAAGCTGCCATTCAAAATGCTCATCCGCATCCTCAACTATCTTGACGACTGGCTGATAATAGGTCACTCGAGGGATCTATCGTGCATGCACAGGGACCTGGTGCTATGGCACCTCAGCCAGGTCAACCGAGAGAAGACCAAACTCTTAACAGAACAGAGGATCACAGTATGGAGCTGGACTCGGTCGAAATGACTGCCCGCCTCACCAGCAAGCGCGTGCAGGCCATGCTGAATTGCCTAGATACGTTCAGGCACAAGGCAGCAGTTACTCTCAAAACTTTTCAGAGGCTCCTGGGGCATATGGCAGCTACAGCCATAGTCATGCTGCTGGGCTTGCTTCATATGAGACCGCTTCAGTGTTGGTTACACAATCAAGTCCCGAGAGTGTGCATGTCACCGTGGCACACTCTGGATTTGCGTTTCCCTGCAGTGTTGCCTCCTATTCAGCCCGTAAACCAACCCTGCTTTCCTCCAGGTCGGAGTACCCCTGGGTCAGGTGTCCAGGCATGTCGTGATCAACACAGATGCTTCCTCCACGGGCTGGGGTGCTGTATGCAACGGGCAGGCAGCTTCAAGCCCCTGGACAGGCGTCCGACTGCTTTGGCATATCAATTGCCTCGAGTTGTTAGCAGCACTTCTGGCCTTGCGTCTGTAGGGCTGCAGGCTGGATGACCCAACACCTTCGCCAGGTTTTACGACCTTTGTGTAGAGGCCGTGTCCTCCTGCGTCTTCACCGAATGGTGCAGCCGGCTTGTTGCACCATTCCCATGGGATCAGTGTGCCTTATCTCTGTGTTCCCTTAACCAGGTGAACCTGAGTCCTCCTGCCCTGCAGTCAGCCCTAGAGCGAAGTAGCTCCGGCTGTGTTCCATTGGGTCTCTTTCGCCCCGTAGGTTGTGGCTACAAATCTCAATATTCCACAGTCCCTTCAATTATATCCAATTATATCAGTGCACCTAAGCGCAATCAAGTACACGCCATGTTCATTGGCCTTTTGTATAAAGCTCAAAGGTAATTGGTCTCTCTGGCGAGTTCCCATCCGTAACTTCTCCATTCCCTCCTTCAGGGAGCATGGGTTATGTTCGAAACCTAGACGTTTCCTCATTAAAAGATGTTTGCACAAATATGCTTGTTAAAGCAATATTTTATGTAAATATTTCTTAGGTGGAAAAAACCTAGGTGTGCTCTTTTTTTAGTTTAATTTCAGGAATAAATGTAATTTATATTTATTTTATTTGAAGAAATTCTACATTTAAAAAATGTCCTTATGATTATTATTTCCCACATTCAACATTCATAGCCTAGCCAGCATGTTATTACAATTATACCAATGCAATTATAATTTCTTATGCTTTTTTCTTGGTATTTTATATATATATATGTTGGTAATTTATTTATGTTATTATTATCATTGGTAGTTGTAATATATCAAAGCATTTATCTTAAATAATTATTTAAGAAATATTAATCTAGTTTCATCTCCTTCATCTTTCATCACCTTAGATTTTTACATTGATTATAAAATTCACCTTAGGACCGGGTGATGTAAAGTAATTTCAGAAACATTTTAGAAAAGTCAGTTTTGAGATAAGCTCTAGCATAATTATAATTGCCATTTTGTTATGTATCATACAGCATTTATGCTTTTTAAATGTGGTTTAATTGTCCAAATACTTCTCAGCTCATTTTAAAACGCCTTGTTTTGGATTGATTCTAGAGTTCCTCAGAACTGTGCCAGGAACTACAATCTTCTCTCCTGTGATCCAGATCATGACCAGGTCAGGTGTAGATATGGTGTTTTCTCTGCAAATGAGTGTGGAATGTGTAACCAACATGCTGGATTCACTTTGGAAGAGGTAAGGAATAAATACATTTTATAAATGAGGTCCCTGTGCATGGTAGAATGAGTATAGACTAGCCTTAGAAATTAAAAAATACATCTGTAGAGATCTTGAAAACCAATTAAAAAACCAATCAAATCGGTTTATTTAATCAAATATAATGTGTGAGAAAAGCTGTTTCTTGAGATACAGACTCAAGAAAGTAGGTATGGTTTTATTGTTTTGATAAAGAGAAAAAATATACATTCTTAGTTTCAAAATCATTTATTCTTCAGACATTCTTTTTTAAAAGAGTAATAGTAATATAAGATATTACCACCTAGTCCTAAACTGTAACTCCTAGAGCCATATTCATTTACCACTGGAATGAAACCATAGTATGCCAAAACCATGTGCTTTTTTTCCATTTTAAATGATTACCAATGGCATATAATGCAACAATAGCTGAAGGCAACATACAACAGACCAATGTCTGTGTAAAAGTAGCACAATGCTGTCCTGTTTCTGAAGTCATTTTTGGGTTTGACCTCAAACCACCTCCCCTACAAAATAGTGTATTACTCATTAAATATACATCAGTGACATTTAATATTTTGCCTTTCATCACTATACGTTTATCTTTTTTCCAAAAAACAAAAGGGAAATTGACAAAATTTAAACCAGGGAAGTTTCTGATATTTAGTTGATTTGACACAGAATGACCCATTAGTGAAATATACCCTAAACTGGACATTATACAATAATAATAAGTGTTTCCTTTCATTGCTCCACATGTTCTAAGCTGACTTTGCTGAATGTACCAAAATGTATTTCTTTCACAGTTAATTTTCCTTTCTTCATTCTAGAGCACCTGCACTCTGTCATATGCCAATGCTTCAAGAGGTGTTTATGTATTTGAGCTGGTCATGGAGGACTATCCCACCCAGAACATAACTCTAAACTACACTGCCATTGCCCCGGCAGTAAGATACCGCTTTGTTAACGCATCCTCCAATCCACCACTGAGCAAAATACCTCTCCAGTTTGCTTTAGAAGGTAGCATTCAGTGCAGAAATCAGTCTTTTAATTGTGATGTTCTGCCACAATCTTCATATTGTGTTTTTGTTTTAGTGGAGGCTCCTGCACCATCTTGCACCGAGGGTGAATATCTGCCTCGGTTCCTCCACCCAACACCTCATCACGGAGAACATCTACAGGCTCGGGTCAATCAAGAGCTGGAGATCAGAGTAAAGGCCACTGCATCCTTCTCAAGGTATGATAGAAATGTCTTGAAGAACATTGTCCTGTAGAGTTTATCTCCAACATACTTGTCTGGAAGTTTCACCGAAAAATAAACAGAAAATCATTCATCCTCATGTTGTTCCAAACAAAAGACATTTGTTCATCTTTGCAAGAAAAATTATGATATTTTAATGAAATCTGAGAACTTTTAAGTGTAAGTTTAAGGACCAGAAAGGTAGCAGGGACATTGCTAAAATAGTTCATGTGACATCATTGGTTCGATCTTAATTTTATGAAACTATGAGTATGCTTTTTGTGCACAACGAAAACAAAAATAATAATAAAGAAGAAAGTGATTTACACCTATAGGATGACTTGGGGTGAGTAGTGTACTGGGTGATTTTCGTTTTTGGGTGAACTATTCCTTTAAGTTTACTTTCTAAACATTGTGCATCGCATTCTGATGTTAGTTATTTCCTGATTGTTCAGCATCACTGATGTGGTCTTTAGTGGACCTCTGAACAGCACGAAGGAGACCACCACCACTGGAGAGTATGTGATCAACTGGACACCAACGACAGAGAATTACGGCCAACATTTTCCAATTTGCTTCATTGCAGAGGGCCAATATGGGTATGATTACACAGCAAAATTACTTTAACATAACATGTCAAATGAAGCTACAGTAATTTTTTTCTAAATATTTTAGGTCTCGGAACTATCAGTCTGAGATGAGGTGTGTTATTGCTGTGGTGGAGGCTGCAGGTAATTTACAATGTTTATTGAAATTAATCCTGAAATTAGATTTGTTGTTTTAATTCTTTTTTATACGTAGGAAGTTTATACGTTTGACTTATTATTGTTCTTTATGTCTTAAAGGTCCAAGAGCACAAGTGACCTGCACCAGGGACACAATGTCAGTGTCAATAGAAAGAGCCACTATTTCAGGCATTCATGGAGATCACTTGCGGCTGAACAACAATGCTTCCTGTGCAGTTTCTTCCAATAACACGCATGTGTTTACAACATTCTCTCTAAATGGATGTGGTACTCAAATTGAAGTAAGTCGTTAAATGAGTTTTAATAAATCTAAATGATAATAAAAACTTCTAATTTATCTAAACTACTATGCTTGTTTCTCTGTAGGAGACTGATGAACATCTCATCTTTAAGAACACAATTGTTACCTTCGATAATCCAAACTTCATCATAACAAGGAAAAATGAAATCGAAATTGAAGTCATGTGCAAGTATCAGAAAAAGAGCAGCATCACCACAAGGTTTGATGCTCACAGACCATCCGTCAGCTTTAGCGAGAGAGGCTTTGGCTCGTTCAGCTATCAGTTTGAATTTTATCAGTCTGATAGCTTCAGAAACATAAGAGATCCCAACAGCTACCCGCTGGAGTATGATGTGGGGCAGACCATCTACATGGAGATTGAGCCTGTCAATTTAGTACAAAACACTGAGGTCTTCCTTGAGTCCTGTGTAGCTACACCCTATGATAATCCCAATTATCCCATCTCCTATCCCATCATCACAAATGGGTAAGCATTCAAAAAATAACTCAACATCAAGTAAAAGTTCATATTTTAAACAATGATGTGTGGAACAGGAGACACTAGTTTAAATAGCCAACAACATACACAACTCAAAGCATACAAATATACAAAATAATCTACATTTAAAATTGTCTTATTTCTTGCCATACCACATATCACATACAATTAAATAAAGATACAAGGTTACACTTTATTTTTTGATAGTCCACTTTAAACTTTCTAAACCTAACTATAAGTAACTTTGTAACTAATTCTCATTAATTTGCAACTCCATGTCTACTAACTCTCAGAGAAGACTGTTAGGTTAGGTTTAGGGCAGTGCCTGGAGAAGTGGGAATACATGTCCCCCAATTTTTGTGGCTCAGTAAAGAATGAATGACCTGTGTCATGAACAGTGACATGTAAAATTAGTCTTGCATATTTAGTTAAAATGCTGCTTGAGTAAGGATCATTAGGAAAAAAATATCCACTGAAGAGGTGTAATGTAATGCAGTTCCATGTTGACTGCATCATCCAGACCTGTTTGCTCTGTGGGCAAATTGAAGAGGATCAACAAGGGTCTAATGATGTCCATCAGGTAGGCTAATAATAGAGTCTCAAATGATTTCATGACTACAGACATGAGAACGACAGGTCTGTAATCATCAAGTCCAGTCCATTTTGTTTTCTTTGGGACTGACATGATAGTGGAGCATTTGAAGCAGCAGGGAACTTCACATCGCTCCAGAGATTTGTGTGAAGATGGAGGCCAGCTGGTCAACAGTTTTAGACAGGCAGGTAAAACAGCATATAGGCCTGAAGCTCTCCTAGACCTCTGACTAGGATTGACACCAGGTCGTGGGCTGAAAACCTTTTCTCAGCTTTTCGATTTAGAGCTCATCCAGATAAGTGGTTTCAGCTTCAAAACATTCTAATCAGTGCAGTTTGAAGCAGGCTTGTAAATCCTGCACTGCTTCATTAGTCTATCTTTTTATTAGTCCTTATTACACGTTTAGCTGATTTCAGTTTCAGTTCAACCATTTTTTTAAACAGTAATTGGAGAGCCCCAGAAGCTGCATGTAGGACAGAATAATACATTATACATCCTTCATTGTTGTGCAACAGTGATCCAATGTTTCTGTCTTAAGTGGGATATGTAACGTGCTGTCTGTATTTTGACAGTGTGAAATTTGCTTCATCAGAATCCCCCAAAATGATTAAAAGAAAGTCCAGGTAGCATTATTCTATTTCAGTCATTTGTTCAGCCAGCTGTTGCAGCTCTGCACTCACACACGCATCTGGATGGACGTAAACATTCATAAGAATGATTGATGAAAACTCCCACAGTGAGTAGAAAGGTTCAAAGTTTATGAAGAGTTCCTCTAAATTAGGAGAGCACATCTTCTTCAGAGTTGATATGCCTGAACACCAACTTTCATTTATGTTCCACTCTGAAGAGCTGGAAGCCTGGCAGCTGTAGCATGTTACCTGGAATGGCTTCACTCCGCCAGATTTCAGTAAAGCACAATGCAGCAGATTCATAAAAGTCCTTGTTTGAGCAAGTGAGCAGAAGAAGCTCATCTGTTTAGTTAGAAAGGGATAATTTCCTCTGACTAGGAAAATAGGTTTAATTTTAAAAAACATTTCATTTTATTTGATTTCAGTTTACAACTATTTTATTTCAAGTTTTAGTTATCTAAAATAATCCTGCTTTTGGGTCTGATGAAGTTTTGTTGGCTAGAGTAATTGTGAATGTACTGCATCCAGTGAAATGCTAAAAGCAAAAGCATTTTCCAACAAGCTTATCTAATGCACTTTTTGTGTCAGATGCGGGGTTGATGAAACTGTCAACATCTACACAAGTCACCAGCCCAATGTCATGTTCAGTATGGAGGCCTTCAAGTTTATTGGACAATATGACCAGGTAAGGATTTGATAGATGTGCATGCTTTATTTTTCTGGAAACGTGAATGTGTTTTTTGAACCATCTCTCTTTCTCTCTCTAGGTGTTCATCAGTTGCTCCATTATCATATGTCAAGCCAACAATCCCTACACTCGCTGTGCTCAGGGCTGCACCAACGGCACACAAGTTGCACCATCCTCACACGTTCACAAAAGAGAAGCTGCCATCCAGACCGGAAGCCACTTTATCTCCCAGGGACCCCTGCGGCTAAGGAGGAGCGCATCACTTACTGGTACACCCTTACTTGTGTGTTTACACAGATCATGCAAACAAAAGATGAGGTTTTAACTGCTAAGTCCTTTTTTCATTTCCAGAATCCATCAGTCCAAGCTTGAACCTGAACCTTGTATTTGTGGCTGGGTGTGTTGTAGCAGTAGTTGCCATGCTGTGTGGAATGATGGTCTACAAATCCAGGGGAACAAAGGTCAACTACCAACTTCTGAAATCAGCCGAGATTTGATCAGATCAAACTTTAATGAAATAATGACAACAAGCTAAATAACATATTTTGGTGGAGTGTATTTCTTTTTTGGCTTGGTAATACTATAACAAAACATCTGTCTCTTTGGGCCACAGCTTGTGTGTTTACATGGATTCTAAGGTTTACTTTTAGTTCTCTTATCTTAATATTTATACATCCTATAGTATAAAGTTATGACTTTAACATAGCCATAGTGTACTTGTCATTTAATGTCGTCAGATACGTTTAAACTGCATGGCTAATTACTGCTAAACATGTCAAAGACAAGCTTTAGGCTAAACCTTTTCTGAATACCACCTTGTATCAAAACTTCCACACAAGGCTTCATACTTTTCGGTTTCGTATTCATTTTTGTTCCTTACTGTCTGGCACTGTGCCTTGTTGAATGTGGGATTAATATCTGTAGCACTTCAAAAGGTAATTATTTTTGCTAATCACAATAAATTTAAAGCATATTGCAACTGTTCAGTTTCTTCATTTCAGATAACATTTATACATATATTGCCGAAAGTATTGGGAAATTAACAGTTTTGACTCCTTTAGTCATTACCATGAGTGCAAATCTTAATGTTTATACTTATAATGATATTCTAGGGAATCGTGTGCTTCTAGTTTTACAGCAGTTAGGATGATACAGGACAATGTATCTGTAACGCTCAGAACAAGGAGGAGGAGACTGGGGAGAAATTTGAGGGTTTTTATTGAATATTTGATGGTGAAAGG
>JAUYWG010000012.1:46647-59099 GCA_034779775.1 Enteromius afrohamiltoni
CAAAGACTCGGAGACGAACGGTCTCTCATGCGAGATCCCATATGTAACGTCGAAGTGATTCGACTGAAAGGGTAACAGAAAATATGGAGGGAGATAAACAACTAAAAAACGTTTTATATTATGTGATGAGTTAGAATGCAATGTAGGACAAGTGACTTTAAAATTTTGAATGACAGTGTGTTCCTTGTGAAAACAAGAGATTTTCTTTGTGAAAATTGTATCAAATGCAGAGAATTGTGTGTAGTGTTTTGAAAAAGGCCGATACCAAAATACTTTCAGGAATGCCGGATCTGCAGCATAACTAAGTCACCCCATCACAAACCAGCTTTACTTCCCATACCACTTTGCCATAGAATTTGTAACCGATTTACCCAAATCCAATAACTTTATTGTGGACCGATTCTCCAAGGGCTGTAAATTTATCCAATTACCCAAGCTCCCTCTGCATTCAAGACAGCTTAATTCCAACAGGTTTTCTGTTACTACGGGCTACCTGAAGACATTGTATCCAATCGTGGACCCCAATTCACTTCACAGCTCTAGCAAGCTTTCTGAACAGCTGGAGATAAGTCTGACCTCTACCTACCATCCTGAAGCCAACGGCCAAGCTGAACGATTGACCCAAGAGCTCACTTGTTTCCTCCAAGCTAACTGCCACTCCAACCAGACAGACTGGAGTAGATACCACCACTGGGTGAAATATGTGCAAAACACTCTCCGCAAACCATGTACTGGACTTACAACTTTTAAATGTATCATCGGGTTTTAACCTCCCTCCGAACTGCCACAGATGACTGGCTTAGGAAAATTGCGGAAACTTGCAGAGTCAAGAATCAGACAGCAGGCTTTTACGAGTCCAAGAGATCCTGGAATCCCAACGCAGAGGCAGGGTCTCATAGACTGGAAGGGTTTGATAATAATTAATAATTGTGTAAAAAGATTATATTATTATACAATCGAGATCAATCACTGGACATTCATGACTGCTGCTCAAAACATCTGAAAAAGAAATGCAGCTCAAGGAAAAGGCCATAATGCTGAAAGAATGTAAAAGTAGTAAAAGTGGTTTTTTCAGGATTGTTCAGTAACAACATCATCATACAGCAAACTATGTATCACTAGCATGAAGTTACTCTAAACCGTTTGTAAAAGCTTGACATGAAAAGAAATGTGTTTTCTTGAAACTTCCTTCTGAAAATTCCATAAGTCTCCTTCTGTTCTCATGTCATGACACAACTGAGATTTACTGTACTGTTAAGTTCTTACACCATGCTGTATACATTTGCTTGCTACTGTACTACTTTACTATTTTCCTGAAATCCTGAAGTCCTTTGTAAGTGTGGATGAAAATGTGTGTGTACATTTCAACAACTCAGTCCTAAACATATTTTTTTTTACATAGCTAATGTAAGGTGGATAAAGCAGTTAGTTTTCAAAAGTAAATAAATAAAATAAATTAAGGTCTCAGATGATGTGATTTCATTTCCTGGCATTCAGTGTGATGGATTTATCTCAGAGGTCGGTGCGAGGGGTGCTGGGTGATCCCAGATGCTATGCTTTGTATTTGGGTTGCACACACTTTGCCCAAAGTGCTGACATCTACTATAGCTCCCCCAGAAGTGGGCTTTCATCCTGTCACAGCCATGGAGGTCATTCACAAACTTTTAGTGCCCCATTCCATGGCCAATGATTCTGTCTACAAAAGTCACATAGTCACATAAAAGAATGCCAGCCATGAAACCTGTTCACCCAAAGTCATGGCAATGAAGACCGGTCACATACTTTCTCTATGTCCCTGACACAAAGGCTGTCCATGAGCATCCTGTGCCTATTGTAATGGCCAATGAGGCAATTGACATCTGCTCTACAACGGTATTAATTTAATTAATGTCAGTAGCTGCAGGACTGGACATTAGTCACCGTACTTAAACTTTAGAATAATTAACCAATTATATGCCCTTAAAATAGACTTACTGTACAATATATGTCATAAGAAATACCTAAAACATCCTCATTACATGCTTGCCACTCTCACGTGTCTAAACTATGCTAGATGTTATTTAAGTAAGGACATTTATAATGCAGCTGAGAAAACAACATTATTTGACATATGCATTACAGTTTATTAAGGCTTTAGTGTTGCTAACATAACAACACAAACCTTGAAAAAAATTGAATAAGTTTGAGCACACATGCTAGGTTATACAGTAAAAGTTCACTTTTCCAAAGGATGCACTTTACTTTTCAGCTTCCTTGATAATATTCTTGTCTACTGTTTGGGACAGCCTTTCACACATAGACGTTATTATGATGCCTTAAAATTCTGTTTAATTTATAATTAAGTCATCACCTCATTTTAAAGCAGATTATAACATGTTTAGAAAATTACAATAAGTTGAAAAAAAGTAACAATATTCCATATTTGTAAAGAGTTACAAAATCAGTATTCAGATTGCTATTGTTTCTCATGGGGATGTCTATAAAAATACATATACAGGTCTCCTCAGTTATAAAATGTGTTCCATTTATTTACAGATGAGCAGTCGGCGATCCTATAAACCAAGACGTTGCCCATGTGGTTAGTTATATTTTTAACATGTACACAAATATGGCATTTAATAGTTTTCTCACTTAAAAAGAATGGATAAATCTGTAATTTTCATCGTTGGTATACTGTACATCAACCATAAAAAACAGAATAATAAAAAAAAAAAAACAAATCCAGAAAATCACATTGTATTATTTTTAACACAGTTGAGGTGTACCTACGATGAAAATGACAGATCTCTCCATTTTTTGTAAGTGAAAAAACCTAAAATTAATTACTGCTATATTAATGGCCCATTTCAGAAGTTTACACAATTTTGTCTTTTTAAAATATTTTTTACTCCTACTTGCTGTACTGGTGTGATAACATAGTATTAGTCTTGTAATTAGTTTACACATTTCAATAATAAAGATAACTATATTTAAAATGTGTGCAAATTACTGTGAAGTGCAAAAAGGATTTATAAACTGACTTTTGAATTTGAACACAGAGATGTTGATTAAACTAGCAATTAGATTACCACATACCATTTCTTTGAGATGTAGCATAACCTGAAGAGCAACTCATACTTGATCAGCAAGTCTTTCAGAGTTCTGACAAGAATAAGTCAAGATGATCAGGAAGAAATGCCTAAAATTACAGTTCCAATCAGACATGGATTGGATCTGTTAACTAATTTTTCTTTAACAGCAGTAAAACAACTTTTTTTAAATTTAAAAAACAACTAAATATTCAAAGACTGTTGTGCAAACCCTTTTGGCCCTCTTTCACTAAAAAATAAAGAACCTGGCTGAAAAGAATGAAGAATTCACAAAAAACTATCCTCTCGATTTCAGAAATACAAGACACATACAGTTCATTAAAAACAAACAAAACACATTTACAAAGAAATAATTCAGACACAAGACTATAGAATCAACTTTCTATTATGCACGTGTTTGTGCACACTATTAAGGATTCTTTCAAAGGCTGAATGCTAGGCTGCATGCAAACAATAAGCATTTGTTATATAAGAAAAACGTGACACTTGGCCATTTACAAGAACAAAAGCTCACAAAGCCTCACCAAACCTGTTAAAGTAATTTCCTTGTTTTCTGAGAGCAAAACCAAATGTGTACAGTAATGAGTGACATTTAAACATTGATCAGAACAAAACATTAGTTTGAAATAAAGCCATTGTAATGCAGCTACTGCACCATGACTGGCTAGCGCTTTATAAATGCCTTTAAAAAAAAAAAGAAAAAAACGTTTTTTTAATTCTATTTATTTATTTTATTCCAACAATGCATACAGTCATAAATGGCGCCTCTGGTATTCTATTATACTTTTTCTAAATTTCGAAACTGCTTTTGCTGTGATCATCTCATTTGAAGTCTGTTGTGCTGAAGCCTGCGGTAAATCTGTGTTATCATTTATCATTGTATCTTCAGTGCTTGTTTTACACCCGGTTATAGGGTTCAAATATCATGTCACCTGATCTTAAAACATGTAACAGTAACACACAACACAACACAACAAGTTTGGATAAAAGTATCAGCTGAAAGACTAAGAGTCCACTGTCACAATCAAATACATCAACACCTTGACAAACCAAAAGTGAATGGAAGAAGCAGACAAAGAAAAAAATACATTTCATGATGGAAAAGAAACAGCAAAAACATGCATACATGCAATCATACAAGGTTTCAGCAAGATTTTATTTGCTAATATAATGCATTAACATAATAATAAATATATAATTACCAAAAAATACAAAGGAAGGCAAGACTTTATGTGAAAGTGCAAAACCACATTGTATTTGAAAAACTATTAGACACTCTCTAATTAATATCTGCTAAGTCTTTGTGATGGTCTCCCAAAAAGACGCTTTACTGACTATAAGTAATTTTGCAAGTAAATATCAACCCTAACCCTACCAGTCTACTAGTATTCTGCTAGACCTCTATTGAGAGTTGGTAGATATGTAGGTGCAATGTTACTTATAATCAACAGAATATGTTAAAGGGACCATCAATATAAAGTGAAATTGTTTTCAATACAGTCTAGAATTGCTCACAAAAGAGCCTGCAGAAAAAGATTAGCCTCTAAATGTTTTGACTTGATTTGCATCAATTGTTGAATCTGTACTTTCACAATTGCAAAAAAAATTTTTCTTAGTAAATCTTGGTAAACTGGACTGACCATGTTTTTCAGTGTTTCCTGCTTGAATTTTACCAATAAGATGACTTCGGTTCTCAATGTTTCTATATATGTGTGTGTGTGTACACCTGCCTGTTTGTTTGCCAGGGTAGAATATTAAAATTTGGTCATTTCGTGAATTTGTATCTGCCTTCGTGCCTTCCTGCACCACACACCCTGACAAATGTTAAGCTTATTACAATATACTTAAACATTATAAGGAAACCTGACACCTGATCTAATGTGCAATCAATATGCCCTAAGTTAATAAAGGAAATATTTTGTTATGTTTTGTAAGGCTGAAAAAGGACACATAGATTAAATATAAAGATAGATTTAACAGCATGATTAATGAATGCAAAATATAAATGAATAAAAATAACAGATTAATTAAATGTTTTTTTTTAACAGAGCAGGGGAATGTTTTTAGGGGATTATTGTTTCTTCTAGAGAAAGCCTGATTTCTTATAGTTATAAATAAACTGCTATGGTTAAAATTATTAACCCCCATTAATAAATGAGTTTATAGTTTGATTAGCTTTAGAAGAAAAAAAAAAACACTGTTGTCCAGTGACTTGCTAATTTTTCTGGCACTCCAGAGTTTGTGCCAGAAGACCAACAAATCTGGAGGAGCTTCAGAAATTTGCTAAGGAAGAATGGGCTGTCACTCCTCAGGAGACATGCTTGAAACTTGTTGAGAACTACAGCAAATGACTAAAGGCTGTTATCAAGCAAAAAGGATACACTATTGACTTTTAACATCAGAGGGTAATCATTTTTACCAGTAGACTTTGTTTAAATTACAACTGAACTGAAACTAAAATATAAATAAAATAACCCCTAAACACCCTATGTTAGAAATTGACAAAATATAAAACTGTAAATAAAAGCTCAAAATTTGAATGCAAACTATAATACTATAAACATGATTAATTATAGTAAAATAACACTGCACTGTATGAGATCAAAATATAATCTCACAATCAAAACTTGAAAGTCTTATTTTCTAGATGTACAGAGATACTACGGAACTGCGAAACAACATGCCAATCATTCTTAGTGCTGGTGTGGATGATGAAAATCATTTTTTCTTTCCTTTACTGGAAGATTTTATTGTAAATCATTTTTTTTTAGATGACTTCCTCCATTTGGTTCTTTAAATAGCAGGTCCAGTGATAAGCGGTCAGATCTCATTCATGAGCATCATCATGTCAGTGTCTGTTCTGCTCTCAGCTCTGCTGCTGCTGGCATCCACAGCCTCAGCCTCACACTACTATGGAGGAACAATGTCCTTTGACCCAAAAAAGAATCCTGATGGATCCTATAGGGTGAGACCTTTATTATATTTTTTCACTTATGAGCACTTTTATGCGGATTCTTATTAAATCTAACTAAAACAGTATATACATTATTTATACTACCGAACAACAGTTTTTCTTTTTTGTATATATGTTTAAACCATGTATGTATTTTGGGATAAATATTATATAATATTTGCATTTTGTTTCTGCCTGTTGTTTGTCAAATCAAGCAAAACGTTTGAAAATATCATTTATTTTATAATTTAATTATTAATTCATTTAATCTTAAATTAAATTAATTAATTAACCTTAGCGAGACAAATGCATCTGCCATTTCATTCTTCAACGTTGATGATAATTGTATCTTTAAAGAAACAATTAAGGATGTTTGGAGTGTTGTAGCAGACTTTGAATGACAGTAAAAAGAATCACATTTTATTTTTTGAAGTTACTGACAAATGTAATTTTTCCAGGTGGATATCCGCTTTAAGGAGGCCTATCATAGCTGTGATACAGGTGATTACTGGTATTGTGGGTCTGGAAATTGTGGCAGTAGAAGCTCTTTTGTGAGCGGTCATGTGGATGACAGTCCTAATGGTGGTAGCTGGTGCCAGACTGAGGGAGTGATGAAAAGAACCGTTTCCAACAACAGCCCGTTTCAGCTGCAGTAAGCACAATTATTCAGAAGAATAACTAAAATCTGACTCACTATAATCTTATACCACTGTAAATAATGTACAGTTTACTACAAACTAAACAACAAGTCCATCCTTGTGTCAACAGCAAAAGCAGTTGCTGCTGGATCTATAACACAATCACAACTGGTGGAAACTGGAGACTTCTTACACAAATTGACCTTGGAGAAAGATCTGACACCTCTAAACCCAACAGATCTCCAGTCGCCACCACACTTCCCATTGTGAGGTAAAATCTGGTTTTCTTCAAAGGATTTTTCTGGCTGCACTACTGAAAATCCTTATATTCACTCTTCTTAAAGAAATGTGCCCTGCACATTTTGTATGTCTCTCTTGTCAGACACACCCACTTCAGGTCTTGCAGCCTCAACTAGCTAGCTGATGAGTTGAATCACATGTTTCTGAAAAGGGAGACATACTAAATGTACAGGGCAGGGGTGCTTGTAGGAAGTTTGAAAACCACTGACCTACACTTATTAAGCATAATCTGACCAACATATAGTATCACAATGCTGTTATTGTAATCATTTTTACAACAATTTATTTTTATATTATATATTTTATAAAACTTGCCCCACCTACTCTGAATATTTACGCATTCGGTCAGAGGTCGCAAGCATGAATCACAGATTGTCACAGAATCAGGAAAGTAATATATAACTCTAAAATTGCTATCTATTTGAACTGCACTGAATAGACAATTATTAGGGACAGTGCAGCAAGAGTTCAAGTTTCTCAAGATTGCTTGAAAATACACAGGTAGGTGAAGCAGGTTGGAAATAAACTTTGAAAGACAGTGGGACCCCAGGAGCCGGGTTGAAGACTTCTGGATTACGACACAATTAATATTGACTTTTAAAAAAAACCCTATTAGCATATTTTAAAATGTCATTATAGTGTACCTTTTGACATTTCGAAGGTGGCAGAGTAACAATTGTTATTGTTTAAGATTCAGTAAAAGTTACCTATGACCAGCTGGTAAAAGGTAATAGTAAAAACATTTTAGGAAAGTATAAAAGTCAGTTCTGAGAAAAGCCCTAGCATAATTTGGATCTGTACTTTATGAAATGCAACAGGATTTATGCTTTTTAAATGTGACTTGTAGTATTTATTGGAGCCTGTGTATCTAAACTCATTTTAAGATGATTGTTTTCGGATTGATCCTAGAGTTCCTCAGAACTGTGCCAGGAACTACAATCTTCTGTCCTGTGATCCAGATCATGACCAGGTCAGGTGTAGATATGGACTTTTCTCTGCAAATGAGTGTGGAATGTGTAACCAACATGCTGGATTCAGTTTGGACCAGGTGAGAAATAACAAAAGAGATAACAAAAATAAGAAGTTCTCTTTTATTCCTCAACATGCTCTTAGCTGACATGGTTGTTCTTAATTAATGTACAAAGTTTAATTAATTTGTCTGTTAATTTCTTTCTTCTTTCCAGAGCACCTGTACTCTGTCATACTCTGCCAACACTTCTCGTGGTGTTTATGCATTTGAGCTGGTCATGGAGGACTATCCCACCCAGAACATAACTCTAAACTACACTGCCATTGCCCCGGCAGTAAGATACCCCTTTGTTAATGCATCCTTCAATCCACCACTGAGCAAAATACCTCTCCAGTTTGCTTTAGAAGGTAGCATTCAGTGCAGAAATCAGTCTTTTAATTGTGATGTTCTGCCACAATCTTCATATTGTGTTTTTGTTTTAGTGGAGGCTCCTGCACCATCTTGCACCGAGGGTGAATATCTGCCTCGGTTCCTCCACCCAACACCTCATCACGGAGAACATCTACAGGCTCGGGTCAATCAAGAGATGGAGATCAGAGTAAAGGCCACTGCATCCTTCTCAAGGTATGATGAAAATGTCTGAAAGGCTGATAACAGTAAACACTTTTTTTTGGACCAGGGGTGTCCAATCCTGCTCCTAGAGGGTCCTATCCTGTAGATATAGTCTTTAAGCATCTCCAACACACTTTTCTGCAAGTTTCTAGTGAGTCTGAAGAATTTGCGTAGCTGGTTTAGGTGTTTAATGAAGGTTGGAGCTAAACTTTGCAGGACAGTGGCCCTGCAGGAAAAGGTTTGGACACTCATGTAGCTACTAGACCAGTTCTTCAAACTACCCTCTGAGCTTGACCCAGATCCTCAACAGTTCACACTTTCTTCTAAAAGAAACTAGACTGATCTAGTCCATAGACTAGTCAATTTCTTCTGAGAACAAAATAGGTTGCTTTTAGTTCAATATCTAAACCAATACATATCCATCTCATTACACATCCTTTTATTATTATTATTTTTTTTTAGCATCACTGATTTGGTCTTTAGTGGACCTCTGAACAGCACGAAGGAGACCACCACCAACGGGGAGTATGTGATCAACTGGACACCAACGTCAGAGAATTATGGCCAACATTTTCCAATTTGCTTCATTGCAGAGGGCCTATATGGGTATGTTAACACAGCTAGAGTAATTCAATAACAAACATGCCATAATAAATTAAACTAATTCATTTTCTTAATATTTTAGGTCTAGGAACTATCAGTCTGAGATGAGGTGTGTAATTGTTGTGGTGGAGGCTGCAGGTAATTGACTGAAATTTAATTAGATTTGAAGTTTTACTTCCAACCCAGCATCATTGTAGATACATTACTCATGAATAAAACATACTCTACCATAAACCTAACCAAATATAGTGTTAACAAAACAAATGTTAGGAGAAAACATTTGCATCTACAAGTCTTTGAGTTCTTTTATGGAGTGTTGTGGTCATGTTTCACTGGACTTGTCCCAGAGTGCAAAAGTTGCACCGGGTGGACTACTGAGCAAGCTTACAATATCAGAATATACATTGAGCTGCTTAGATAATACAAATAATATGTTATGGTAAAAGTTTTTGTGGTCATAATGAAGTATTGTGTATTGTATAAATAGTTTAAAAATGTATTGGTGTTTTACTGAGACTACTATTTCACATGAATTGAATGTACATGCACATATGTCGACAGCGTAAGGTATTTCCAATGAGACTGGGTTGTTTAATTCTTTAATAGTCCTGTATTGTCCTTGAAGCAAAAGAATGTTTATACATCTACATTCTTACAATTAATCTGTATTTATTCAAGGTCCAAGAGCACAAGTGACCTGCACTAGGGACACAATGTCAGTGTCAATAGAAAGAGCCACTATTTCAGGTATTCATGGAGATCATTTGCGACTGAACAACAATGCTTCCTGTCCAGTTTCTTCTAATGACACGCATGTGTTTACAACATTCTCTCTAAGTGGATGTGGTACTCAGATTGAAGTAAGGAGTTCAATAAGTTTTAATAGATATAAATAGCAATACAATAATAATAACAGCAACTACTGCATCTAAACTACTTTTATACTTGTTTCTCTGTAGGAGACTGATGAACATCTCCTCTTTAAGAACACAATTATTACATTTGACAATCCAAACTTCATCATAACCAGAAAAAATGTGTTTGAAATTGAAGTCATGTGCAAGTACCAGAAAAAGAGCAGCATCAGCACAAGTTTCAGTGCTCACAGACCAGCCATCAACTTCAGCGAGAGAGGCTTTGGCTCGTTCAGCTATCAGTTTGAATTTTATCAGTCTGGTAGTTTCAGAAATGTAAGAAATCCCAACACTTACCCATTGGAGTACAGTGTTGGAGAACCGATCTACATGGAGATTGAGCCTCTCAATTTAGTTGAAAACACAGAGGTCTTCCTTGAGTCCTGTGTAGCTACACCCTATGATAATCCCAATTATCCCATCTCCTATCCCATCATCACAAATGGGTAAGGATTAAAAACAAAATCAATTACAATTAATTAAAAAACATGTTTGTTTTTTTGTTGTTGTTTTTTTACAAGGATAATTTAAATTAATCAAATGGATGTGTGACACAGAGTATGAATAGCCTACTTAATGAGTAGTCAATAACATATGTGTTATTAAGTCAGTATCATTTCTTGCTGAGTTGCAGTTTAACAACAGAGATTTTAAACATTTGATGTTGCATCACTAATCTGATTACTCTCAGACCTCACTGGGAACTTACTTGTAATGCCATACAGCTATACTTTCCTTTTGTAGCTGTTAAGTACTTAAAGTACTTAATTGCAGATAACTTAACTTGATGGGCTAATCAATTAGTATGTCAACTTATGACATACATATATACAAAATATGTGTCCAATAATATGTTTTGACAGTAGTGCCATTTTCCAACAATTTAATCCAATACAATTTGTGTGTCAGATGCGGGGTTGATGAAACTGTTAACATCTACACAAGTCACCAGCCCAATGTCAAATTCAGTATGGATGCCTTCAAGTTTATTGGACAATATGACCAGGTAAGGATGGACAAACATGCTTTATTTTTCTGGAAAAGTGAATGTGTTTTTTGAACCATCACTCTTTCTCTCTCTAGGTGTTCATCAGTTGCTCCATTATCATATGTCAAGCCAACAATCCCTACACTCGCTGTGCTCAGGGCTGCACCAACGGCACACAAGTTGCACCATCCTCACACGTTCACAAAAGAGAAGCTGCCATCCAGACCGGAAGCCACTTTATCTCCCAGGGACCCCTGCGGCTAAGGAGGAGCGCATCACTTACTGGTACACCCTTACTTGTGTGTTTACACAGATCATGCAAACAAAAGATGAGGTTTTAACTGCTAAGTCCTTTTTTCATTTCCAGAATCCATCAGTCCAAGCTTGAACCTGAACCTTGTTTTTGTGGCTGGGTGTGTTGTAGCAGTAGTTGCCATGCTGTGTGGAATGATGGTCTACAAATCCAGGGGAACAAAGATCCACTACCAACTTCTGAAATCAAATGAGATTTGATCAAATTAGCTAATTAGCATGCTTTGGTGGAATGTATTTTTATGCTTTCTAGGGAAAAAAAGTTTTAGGTGTTTTATAAGATGATATTATAATAAAAACATCTGTTCCGTCTGAATGAATGTCACTGCTTTTCTTTTCTTCTAACAAAACACCAGCATTTCAGCAATGACTCAGTTGACTTCCTCTGATTGGCCATTGAATTCATAAGCTTAACAATATTGTATATGATTATTATTGTATATGGTTATAATGCACAGGGTTAGAAAAATACGCCTGTCTCTGGCTAATTTTATATTTAGCAGCTGATATTGTGTCACACTTAATGTACATGCAGGTGTAATTGCAAAATAAAAAATATAAATTTTTGGGTAACACTTTATTTTAAGGGTCCAGAATAATGCATTAGTTAACCATTAATTAATTGTTAATTTGTTCACAATTAAGAATTAGTTAAGCAAAAAACACACAAGTTGTTAATGATGCACCTAACATTTTAAGGGCCCGAATTTTGCAATAGTTAAGCATAAATAAACTTGTTATTTATGATTAACTTGTTCACAATTATGCATCAGTTAAGCATGAACATGCATATAACTAATGATTATCTGAACATACAGTAAGGGGCATATTAGCTATAATTTACAATTCATTGGTTATTTTAAATACATTTATTCTATAAACAAAAATAATTATTAATTAACTGCATATACAGTAACCATATCAATTTACCAATTATTAACAACTTATTAAGACACACACACACTCAGACAAATTATATATATATATATATATATCCGGTAACACTTCAGAATAGGGGGTCAGAATAATGCATTAGTTAAGCATTAATTAATGGTTAATTTGTTCACAATTAA
>JAUYWG010000012.1:73308-90104 GCA_034779775.1 Enteromius afrohamiltoni
TGTTTCTACCATGGGATTGTCATCCCGTGGTAACTAGGATTTCACAAGCTCCAGCCTGGATCCAGAACACTTAAGAAAAGTTGATGCCAACCCCACAGAGGACTTCAGATGATGCCAATCTCACAGAGGACATCAGATGATGCCAACCCTGGAACAACACACAGCACAACCGAACTCTGCTACTAATTTATAATGTTCCTTGTCTGTTTCCTGTTTAGCAGGTTTCAACACACTGCCTGGAGTTTGTTTGCTTCCCAGACCAGCTGTGGCTCAGCTGTTCCTCTGTTCTGACCTACATCAACTCCTCCATAGAAAGTGTTACTACCCAGAAACAGATCACCACATACCCAAATCAGAAGCCATGGATGAACAAGGAGGTGCGTTTCCTGCTGAAAGCATGCAACACGGCCTTCAGGTCAGGGGATGCACAGGCAAAGGGGCAATAAGAAGAGGGGCATCAAAAAGGCCAAGTACTGCAACAAATTAAAGCTAGAGGAGCACTTTTCCAACTCTAAACCTGTGGCAGGGCAACCCCTAATGTTGTCTACCTGAACGAGCTTAATGTGTTTTTTGCTTGCTTTGAAAGAGACAATATAGAAACCGCAAACAAGGTCACTCCCTAATTGTAGCACTCACGCCCATCATCATGAATTGCTTCGAATGGTTAGTCTTGTCTCAGTGATGTATCAGTGAGACAGATAGACAGATGAGAGCTCCCTTAAGTTCATTTCTTATTGTCTATTTTTCAATAATAATTTATTTTATAAACCATAATTTTTGCTTCTTACAACGTGTCCTACGTTGTATACCACCTATTGTATTTTACAACTAAAACAACTGCTTTGTTATCACTATCTTAGTTTTGAATTCCTGACTCCGCTAGCTCATTCGCAGCAGCAGCGTGATCGCTGTTAACCTTGTTTGCATTGTTCACACACTACTTACACACATTACTATAGTTTACTCATGTATATGTGCTTTAATGGCGAATTTGTGTCTACCTTTGAGCGCAGATGAGGACACGTTTGAGCTGCACTCATTTCAGCTCGAACTGGAGGCCTTGGAGATGCAGAACTGGAAGCTGCTGGAAAGACAGACCGAGATAAGAGAGCGGAAAAGCAGTGCTGGAATCCTTTTGGGTGAGTATACAGCGTGATACGAACACTCCGACCACCTCTACTCCATGTGCTTCTCTGCACAGGTCCCATGCACCCCGAACGCGATCTTTCCAGATATCCTTTACTCCGGCACAAGGACACCAGAGCTCCTGGGTCCAGCAAGAGGCGGAAGACGCGAGCCAGAGCCCGGTCAAGCACATCTCCGCCTCCGGTCTTCGAGATCTCCACCCGGAACCACTTCGATGGAGATTCCATTGTCCGGTACGTTCGTGCTACCTTAGCTAAAGGTAAAGTCCACACACACTGTTTTCCTGGCAATAGCGTTCTCGTTGTTTCTGCACAGATACCCACGAGCCTGAAGGAAGGCGAGAACGTCAGCGCAATCGTCCTGCATGCGGGGGTGAACGACACCAGGCTGGGGCAGATGGAGGTTCTGAAGAGGGACTTCAGCAGCCTGATCGAGACAGTTCGCAGCACGATGCCCGCAACCAGGATCATCGTGTCAGGACTACTTCCCACGTATCGACGTGGGCACAAAAGGTTCAGTAGACTTCTTGCTTTAAATGAATGGTTACTGTCATGGTGTAAAGAACAGATACTGCTCTTTGTTAATAATTGGAATCTTTTCTGGGAACGTCCTAGGCTTTTCCGTGTTGACGGCCTGCACCCCAGCAGAGTCGGAGCGGAACTGCTGTCGGACAACATTTCCCGGACGCTACGCTCCATCTGACTAGAAAGTACATTCTCACATGATTGCTACAACGCCTTATGTTCTGAACACTTAGACGATAGTACTTGCACTGTCCAGTGTATAAAGACTGTGTCTGTTCCCTGAATAGGGAGGTCAAAACATAAATTTAATGCAGGATCTAGAAAAAATCTGATCGAAATTAAACCAGAAATAAACAAAATACATGAACAGAAATCATTTTTAAAACTTGGGCTCCTAAACATTAGATCACTTGCATCCAAAGCAGTTATTGTGAATGAAATGATCATAGATAAGAGTATTGTACTCTGCAAAGAGGGACTCACCAAAGATAGATTTACAAATAACCTGCCTGATTTATCTCAACTTCACTATGTACCCCTTAATACATAGGATCAAGACAAAATATGTGTATAAATATAGCGATATGGGCACCATCTTCTCCAATACGTTAGAAGCGGTTGTCCCCATCAAAAAAAAAAAATGGTTAGAGTAAAACTTATTGCGCCATGGTACAACAGTATTACCCATTCTCTCAAGAAAGAAACTCGTAATCTTGAGCGCAAATGGAGAAAAACTAACTTGGAAGTTTTTAGAATTGCATGAAATTGCATGCAGGCTTTAAAAGCTGCTAGGGCTGAACATATCCACATAGAAAATAACCAAAACAATACAAGGTGTTTTTTTAGCACAGTGGCTAGATTAACAAATAACCCCACCCGATCTAAATATTCCTTCACAGTTCAATAGTAATTTCTTCACTGATAAAATAGATAACATCAGAAATACAATAACCAATATTACTAAAAGAATTGTTACCTGTAGCAGAAGAACCGCTTCTCAATATTTTCAACTCGGCGTTAACTTTAGGCCACATCCCTAAACCATTCAAGCTGGCGGTTATTAAGCCTCTTATTAAGAAACCACAACTAGACCCTAGTGAACTGGCAAATTACACACCCATTTCTAATCTTCCATTTATGTCTACATTTTTTGAAAAAGTTGTATCTGCTCAATTGTGCACATTCTTGCAAAAATGATATCTATGAAGAATTTCAGTCAGGTTTTAGGCCTCATCACAGCACAGAAACGCAGCTTGTTAAAATTACCAATGGCAATGATTTTCCTTCCTGCCTTCAGGCAGATGCTTTAGACTCCCCTGGAATAGAACCTTTCGACTTAGGAACAGCTTTTTGAGTAGAGTTTGGTCAGGATGAATAATTGATGTGTTGTGCTAACCTGGATGCCAATATTTTAGTCAACACTTTTTAAAAAAAATTTAGGAGAGCAATGGAAATTGCAAAAGAAGCACAGAGTGCAGTATCGAAGCATATTAACGGAATGTTAAGAAGAAGGCAAAAATGTGGCCAGAAAAGTGCAAAAATTACAGGGATGACCGCAGCCTTGGAAGAATTATCAAGCAAGGGTGATTTAGAAGTCTGAGGGAGCTTCACAAGGAGTGGACTGAGGCTGGTGTCAGTGCACCAAGAACCACAACATACAGACGTCTGCATGACATGGGCTACAGCTGTAGAATTCCATGTGTCAAGCCACTCCTGACATCAGAAGTGTCTATGTAGGTCTAAGGAGAAAAAAAGTTCTGGTCTGTTGCCCTGTGGTCCCAAGTCCTGTTTTCAGATATACTGTAAGCAAATTTTGCATTTCATTTGGAAATCAAGGTCCCAGAATCTGGAGGAAGACCGGAGAGACACAAAAGTCAAGCTGCTAAAAGTCTAGTGTGAAGTTTCCACAGTCAGTAATGGTTTGGGGAGCCATGTCATCTGCCGGTGTGGGTCCATTGTCTTTTATCAAATCCACAGTCAATACAGAAAATTTTAGAGCACTTCTTGCTTCCCGCTGCCAACAAGCTTTTTGGAGATGATGATTTTATTTTCCAGGATTTGGAACGAATAAATGAATTTATGATTTATAAAAATGTTTTTAACTGCTATTTTTGACTACCACTGTTCACACCTAAAAAATGTTTGCGATTGCACATTGTTTAATAATAATACAATTTTTATCTAAACCTAAAGTAATCTTGACAAACTATATATCATTTGAAAGGTTTCAGACTCTAGTTTTCATATTTGGTGACTGTTTTTCAAAACAGCAGATTAATAGATAAATGGCGATAGAATCTCCATTTGTGATATAGTGCCAAACACACTTTTATTCTATATGTACATATGTTTTAGAGATTCAAATAATTTCTGAATAGGATATCTACTTCATAAATATTTAAAAAAATTTGGAAAACATGGTTCATAACACTAAATAAATGGAAATCAAGAGCACCTGTATATCACCTAGTGGAAAAGTTTGGTTCTGCATCCACAAAATCTTTTTATTTCAAATAAGGTTTCTCTCAAAATCTTTTAATATATCAACCTAAAATCTGACACAAAACTTGTTCAGATGATTGGCTTTGATTTTCTTGAAAATTTTGAGGCAAACATGCTTTGTAAATTTGCTATTTTATATTTTACATTTAAATTACAATTAAACTTCTGTAACTTTAAAAATTTACTTTTATAACAGTGAGGTTTCACCTTTAAAACGATACCAATTTTGCATCTGTGTTCTGAAGTAATAAAGCAAAAAAATGCACCCTGTTGCACTTCCAGGGTATGCGTTTCGCCTGACAAGGCCGGGAACAAGTGCTTGTCACAGGCATACCTTGATTTCGCCCGCTGCCTGGAGCTTGACTCTTTGCTGTTTTTTATAATAATGGTAGTTAATTTTTTAAATTTTTGCCTGACAAAATATTTTTTTGTATTGAAATGACTGGGAAAATGCTACTTTTTTGCTTCATTGGATAGTAAAGACTAAAATAATGAGATATAAGCAAGATATGCTGTGATGTTGGGTCTTTAGAGTAGTCGTAGAATATAAAAATGTGCGGGTCAAATTGACCCTGGAACAGTACGAACGTAACTATTTTGTTTTGGAAATTTCAAAACACATCAGCACGTTGAAACTTCACATGCATGTTTATGACCCTAAATTCGGAAAAGTAAAAAAATTCCAGAAAAATTACATAAGTTAACTGATATTTCCAACAGCTCAAAATCAAAAAGGGTCAAATTGACCTGGAACAGTACACGAGGGATATCAAAGCAACTTGGGCTACCATAACTGTTTCAAAGGCTAATCGCATCTATGCTATGCCACCTTGATGCTATAATTAGGTGCAAAAGGAGTGCCCAACAAAGTACTGAGCACATAATACAGTACATTAACACACTTTTCAGAAGGCCAACATGTGTTTAATATCCTTTTTTAACTTGTCATGTTAAATATTCTAATTTTGTGAAATACAGCATTTGTTTTTTTTTGTTTTTTGTCTTAATCTATAATCATCAAATTTGAAACTAATTAAAGGCTTGAAATAATTCACTTTGCGTGTAGTGAACTGATATAACATACATGTTTTACTTTTTATGTTACATGTTTTTGATTTTATTATATGAATTGCTGCCTTGGCTTATTCTCCCCTCAACTGTCTTGCAAGCAACCTTCCGGTTTATTCCCAACTCAAAACGTTTCTGTTTAAGTTTAATGAGAAGGTAACTTATTTGTCTATTCAGGATAGAATTATACTTGTACTTTAATTTTAGAATTTCATTATAATTAGAGTTTTAAAAGTGACACTCTTTATGTTTGTTCATTGATTGGTAATGTTTCCTCTAATTTCTGAAGCCGACTATTCAGAGGGCGCATTTTTTGGATCACTCAAATGAAATGATATGACCTCACATTACAGCCTTAAAAGTATCCCATAGGATTACATGTAAAAACCTCTCCATTGTCATAAGTTGTCAAAAAAATGTTTTTTTTTTTAGTTAAATGTGATATAAAATGTGATATAAAAATTTAATCTTTAAATAACATTGGCTTGAAACACCAGCAGTAATGTTGCTTTGGTAGAATACTTTCAAGTTGGAACATAACTGGGCTATGATCAGATATTAGTATATTGTGATATTTAGTATTACTAATATTACGAATCAATTCAGACGTTACAAAGAAGTAATAAATTCTAGTGTAAAACTTAACATGAGATTAAAATGAGTAATCTCTGTCTACTGGATGCTGAAGTCTCCATACGTCGACCAAATTTGTAGATTTGATTTAATTGTGAAGTGAAGTTGTGGGTGGTGGTTTTGAGGAAGGTCTATCCATATAAGGATAGGAAAAAATTCTGAATCATCAAAATTGGGGCCATATATTTTAAGTTATAGGGAAATAATTTATATGTCCAGACACCACTGTATACCTTTCCTGAGGATCAGCAGCCATTGATGAAAATCGAAAAGGAACATTCTTATGAAAAAGTATACACTATAAGTCCTTTATACAATCTGACATGCACTTAACATTTAACTGGAAATTAGGTGCTGGGCATCAGGCCAGAGGAGAACTGTCCCCAACTAAGCCTGGTTCTCCCAAGGGTTTTTTTCCCCATTCTCTCATAGGTGGGGTTTTGGTTCCTTGCCGTTGTCGCCTCTGGCTTGCTTAGTTGGGGACACCTGATTTCTAGTGATTATCATCATCTTGACTACAGAGACCGTCTCTGCATTTGATAAATAAATAGTTTGAATTCACCATTATACATTACCATCACTCTGTTCTCCTATTTGATAATGTTGTTGATGTTGCCAGCCAACATCTAAGTTCGTTATTGACCTTTAGCTTCTAGTTCACATTGTGTTATGCACTATACTGCTATAGCTATGCTGCATGTTTTTGCTCTTATTTACACATACAGCTTAATCACTAAAAATTATATTCCAATACTACTTTAACACATTGCAAAAAAATATGATAAATATGCCACTATTCTGCTACGATGACATGGTGCAGTTAGTGTTATTTAGCCAATATATCAACAATTTCTACATTTAAATGTAGCCAGCTGTTACAGTAAAATATATACATTTAATACTTATTTCATATAAAAAAAAATCTGTAACAATTATAACAGTGGGCACTTACATTGAAGAATCATGAAAAATTTCATGTAATTTGACGTTTAACAAATGGCATTACAGTGGGTATGTAAAGCACATACATCAAGTATTTTGACCCCCTTAATTTTTTCACTCTTTGTTATATTGCAGAATCATTTAAGTTCATTTTTGTCTCCTCATTAATGTACACAGCACCCCATATTGACAGAAAAACACAGAATTGTTGACATTTTTGCAGATTTATTAAAAAAGAAAAACTGAAATATCACATGGTCCTAAGTATTCAGACTCTTTGCTGTAACAAAAGCCTCTCCTCAGTGCAAGACACATGGAAGCCTGCATGGAGTTTGCTAAAAACACCTGAAGGACTCCAAGATACTAAGAAATAAGATTCTCTGGTCTGATGAAGCAGTATGTGTGGAGAAAACCAGGCACTGCTCATCACCTGTCCAATACAGTCCCAACAGTGAAGCATGGTGGATGGCAGCATCATGCTGTGGGGGTGGTTTTCAGCTGCATGGACAGGATGACCGGTTGTAATCGAGTTAAAGATAGTACATAGGTATTCTGGACGAAAACCTTCTCCAGTGTTTAGGACCTCAGACTGGGACAAATGGTTACCTTTCAACAAGACAATGAACCTAAGCACACAGCTAAAATAACGTGGCTTCACAACAACTCCGTGACTGTTCTTGAATGGCCCAGCCAGAGCTCTGACTTAAACCCAATTGAGCATCTCTGGAAAGACCTAAAAATGTCTGGCCACCAAACGTTTACCATCCAACCTGACAGAACTGGAGAGGATCTGCAGGGAGGAATTGCAGAGGAAAAAAAATCTAGTTGTGAAAAACTTGTTGCATCTTTCCCAAAAATTAGATCAAAAGGGTGCTTCTACTAAATACTGAGCACTGAATACTTAGGGCCATGTGCTATTTCAGTTTTTCTTTAATAAATCTGCAAAAATGTCAACAATTCTGTGTTTTTCTGTCAATATGGGGTGCTGTGTGCGCATTAACGAGGAAAAAAATGTACTTAAATGATTTTAGAAAATGGTTGCAATATAACAAAGAGTGAAAAATGTAAGGGGGTCTGAATACTTTCAATACCCACTGCATAAGAGCACCTAAGAAAACATAAAATTATTTTAAAAAGCAGTTAATGACTCCCCCAATTTTTCTATTTGAATGAACTCACAACAGTGTCTGAAGGGCTCCCAGCTGCGAGAGGGCAGGTAAGGTTTGGCCATAGGCTGCTGAAGCAGGCACACGATTGCATTATCCATCTGATGAAAAACACGTAATGACAGCAGCTTCTGGTACAGCTCATCTGAGAGGCTATATTCCTCTGAGCGAATGAGATCTCGAATCAAGTCGAAGTCCTGCTTCAGCTGCAGAGCTCCCTGAATACTAGTGTAAATGAAGAATTCACACACATGAACAGTGAAAGTAAGAATGGAACATGAAACTCTACAGTAAGACATTATTGCTCCACCACATGTTTACTAACCTGAACTTGATTTTCTGTTTAAGGATGTGCTCCATCCAGGCCTCAATAAAAGCAGTCATAGTCTCAGTGAGAGCAAGAATACGGGCATCATCAGGCAGAGGCAGAACCCCCTCCAGCACCTGACCAATCACAATCTGAGCTGCAGATGCTGCATAATCACTAGGACTGCTGGGCAGCTCTAAAAATAATGTACAGAATTTAATTTAGCAGGCTACAAGCAGATCCAAACCACAGTACACAGTATTTTTTATTCACTGCTTTGTTACCGGTTTTGTGATTGATTCTCCAATGCTTTGCTGATGGCATGGTTTGCTCAAAGATCTCCACAGACATTTTCTTGCAGTCTATAGCAAAGGTCCTCAGGACACAATCAGAGAAAGCCTACAATATCAAACAAACAGAGTAGATCCTTCAAAATGAATTCTAATATTCTGACTAAAGTTTTTAATGATACTGACTAAAGTTTTTAATGATAATTCACACAATTTGATTTTGCATCAAATAAATAATAATAAATAGAAATAATGTTCCCCATTTACCCTCATGTCATTCCAAACCTATGGAGCCCCTAAAGGGATACGGCGGTGGAACGGATTTATGTGTTGCTGGTGAAATTTTTATCGAACATGTTTTTTATTTAAAACATCCAAATCTAAAATCTAACCTTATACTGGATAATAACAGTTTAAAATGGGAGGAAAGATCATTATGAAATAAAACTTTTCCACTAATACACATTGGCCACAATTAACACCACCCTTTTACAGAACACCCGACAAGAGTTAAGAGACCACTTCTTCATCCAAAATCACTCCAGACCCTTTAGATTACCAGCTCCATGTTGGTGCTTCACTTAATTTCACCTCACTCATTTTCTATAGGGTTCAGGTCAGAAGACTGTAATGGCCATAGCAGAAGCTTGGTTTGTGCCCATAGACCCATTTATGTGTTGTTTTGAGGTTTGTGTTTGGATTATTGAAAGAAATTACGATAATCAATAGAAATTAGGTGCCAAAAACCCTCAAAAACCTTGGGAGAAACCAGGCTTAGTAGGGGCCAGTTCTCCTCTGGCGGACGCGCACATTAATTTTATAATGATATATATATTCCATTTTAAATTCTTATTATCCAATAAAAAGGCTATTTTTTTGATTTTTTAAACTAAAATATCAAAAGGATCAACTTTTTTTTCAGGTGTTTCCAAACTTTTAGAGGGTAGTGTGTATACACAGTGAGATCAATAAATATTTTGATCATTGATTTTGCTCATGGAGGGGTCTACAATGTTCAGCATAGTTGCATTGCCACTGTAAGTGACAGAATCTAAAAAGAAAAATCAGAAAAACATAGTTTACCAAACTCGTTTCGGGAGGAGGGGGCGCGAAGCAGTACCATATATACGATTTCCGCCTCCCTAATTTCCTAATTATCCTATCAGGTTCCTAGTCTCGCCCTAAAAATAGCCATAGCTCCCTTCTTTCCTCATCCTCAATCGCAGTATCCGCATTAACCTTGACAATGGCCGAACGCAGCAGCTCCTCTGACTCAGAGTCCACTTACGAGGACGCTGTTCCTACCGCTATCTCCAAGAGAGCCCGCGGCTTCCTCCAGAGGCCGCAAACCCGCTAGGCAGCAGCCAGTGTGCACCCCGTGCAGCCAAAGATCACACTCTCCACCTGCCCAACGCTACACAGCCCGACGCGCCGGAAGGGCCCCAGATGCTGCGCCAGCAATCGATCGATCGTTAGCCCATCCATCCTGTCCTGTCCTGAAACATCTTTCCCAAGATCTACCAGTTCCTAGGATCCCCTCTATTTTGTCTCTCCCTATCCACCAGTCTCATCCCCTCTCTCATACCCCCCCGTGCCTCGAATTTAAGAGATGTAAACACTCCAGATGCAGATTTATGGACGTTTGTTTCTGTAGCAAAGAGAAGGCTATGAATAAAAGCCAGAGAAAGTATCTTTCGACTCATCAACATTATTCAGTTAACCCTTGAACTGTCACAACTAGATGGATATCCTGTTACTTCCACTACAGTCAAAAGTTATATTAAACTTTTGTTATATTAGACAGCAACTTGTCTTTTGAAAGTCATATTTCTCAATTGCTGGGCCTGTTGTGCTTTGGCCAAGTGCTCCCGGACTAATGGCATCATGCAATCAATCCGCTCCCTCATCTCCTTCACGTGCAGGCATCTCCTTCAGGTCAGGCGCTCCTGCCGCTGTTTCTGGTTCAAAAGTGGCTTGACCACTGGGGAATGCTCTAGTTCCAGTGGCTCTGGATGTTTCAACTCCAGACTCAGTCCACTTCTTCCGCGGGTCCTCCAAGGTCTGGAATCGGTCCTTCTCCACAATCTTCCTCAGGGTCCCGTCACCTCTTCTTGTTGTGCAGTGTTTTCTGCCACACTTTTTCCTTCCCACTGAGGTGCCTTGATACAGCACTTTGGGAACAGCCTATATGTTCAAAAAATTTATTTCTGTGTCTTGCTTGGGCCTTCTGGACAGCAGTCATGTCGGCAGTCTTACCCATGACTGTGGTTTTGATTAATGAACCAGGCTGGGAGTTTTTAAAAGCCTTAGGTATCTTTTGCAGGTGTTTAGTGTTAATTAGTTGATTCAGATGATTATGTTAATAGCTCGTTTAGAGAACCTTTTCATGATATCCTAATTTTTTGAGATTGGGTTTTCATGAGCTGTATGCCAAAATCATCAATATTAAAACTATAAAAGGCTTGAACTACTTCAGTTGTGTGTAATGAATCTAAAATATATGAAAGTCTAATGTTTATCAGTACATTACAGAAAATAACAAACTTTATCACAATATGCAAATTTTTTGAGAAGGACCTATATATATATATATATATATATATATGTATTGTGACGGGAATCCCGAGGGACAGTTAGCGTCGCTCTGGCAACACATCGGATTCACCTGGAGCCACTCACATCAGACCAATCGGCCACGGCTGTGTGAAGTATAAAGCCACAAAGACGGAAAAGACTGAGGAGCTTGAACTCCAATTGCTGGTTGACTTACCTACTTTGTGTATCTCTTTCCCGCTAGACTCAGTCTGCCCGATTGGTTCCCGCACTGGACCCATCCACCGGGGTTGACAGCACTCACTAGCACCCACTCCGCACTGGAACCATCACGGGAGAAACAAAGGAGAAGGAAGCACAGCGAGCATGAAGCCGGTGACAACACAAACACAGTTTGTTCACTCATTTCGCACTCTGTAAATAAATCTACCCTCCGGGGCTCACAAAAGGTCTTGCTTTGTTGAGTCACTCTTCGCCAAACTCACATTGGTGGAGAATGCTGGCGGAGATTAGGTGTAGAACGCCGACAAGCAGGTTGCTCAACATTTGTTTACACCGCCATCTTGCTTCACACTCACTTGCGCCTCCCCGGTGAAATGGAGGATATTATTAAACAACTGGCCGAGGTTAGCATCCGCCAGCAACACTGCTTTGAACGTCTAGCAGAAAGACAGAAGAAAATGGAAGGATTAATCGCCTGGGAATATAAGCCTCGCCAGCCAGCACGCACCAAGGCCGCTGAGCTGATGCGGTTAGCCAGGCATTGGCTGCTTGAGGGTACCCCTTCCCCGAACCAAGTGACAGAACGGGTGGTAGTCCATCGGATGCTTAGAGGACTGCCACGCTCCATGAGACAGGCGGGTATGAGGGGCCCATGATCGCTGGCAGAGCTGATTGATGCGATTGAACTGACGGACGCTACCTTTCACTGTTAGTCCGGGGAGCGAGCACCACATTTTCCCCGGAGGGTGGTCCAGGAGCGACGGCCGCCTGAGGGCATCCCTCAACCGGTACACAGACCGCCCAGCCCCCGGGATGAGCCCATGCCAACGGAACCCTCGTCACCTCCACCGAAGACATGGATGGCGGGGGCTGCGTGGTAAACACCCACGGGAGCTCCACAAACAACAGTGAAAATCAGAGGCCGGTCATACAGGACTTTACTGGATTCCGGGAGTGCCGTCTCCCTCGCACGACCCTCGCAGGACCCCGGCCAGTTTCAAAATCCACCCTTCCAATCACCTGTGTCCATGGGGACACCCATTTTACATTTTAAGACTAAATATTAAAATACTTACCTGTTCCCCTGTTACTAGTTCGAGACTGGCCGGGGTTTAAGGCTACCCTAGTCACCGCCACGCAGCCTGCAAAGCCACACCAGCACAGTCGATGGAAGACATCACGGGGGCTGGAAAGCAACACCAGCCCCCTGACCTTGGTTAGTGGGAGAGATGGTGAGTCCCCCTTTCATGAAAATAACCTTTATTATGATATATTTCAGCAGTTTAATGGAGGGGGGGGGTCGGTTTGTTTGGCCGGGAACAAAAAGAGGACAACCGTCTTAAGAACTGCTGGGGCAAGGTTCGGATCCTGGAGGGCCAGGAGGTCCTCCCGGCTCCCCACCCTGTCCCACACTTACTTGTAGAAAACCGTCTGTTGTACTGGGTCGCAGAGAGGCAGGGGGAGAGAAAACAGCTGCTGGTCATTCCGAAGAGCAAGACGGAGACGGTCCTGGAGCTACCCCAACCTGTACGCCGCCCAAAAGAGTGAGCTGAGGCACCTGGTCGATCAGTTCCAGGATGTGTTCTCGGAAACCCCTGGCCAAACCACAGTCATCAGCCACGACATCCGCACTGCACCTGGAGTCATCATCCGGCAGCGGCCCTACCGAGTCCCAGAGTCTCATCGGCAAGCTATAGAGGATGAGGTCCAAAAGATGCTAAAACTGGCGGTAATTGAACCATCACGATCCAGCCCGATCGTCCTGGACCCCAAGCCGGATGGCACCCTTAGATTCTGCAATCACTATCGTAGACTGAACGAGGTATCAGACTTAGCCACCCCATGCCCCAGGTGGTTGAGCTTCTGGAGCGCCTGGGAAGGGCCCGGTACATCTCCACGCTGGATCTAACAAAAGGGCAAGTCCCGCTCACCGCTGAAGCCAAAGCGAAGATCGCCTTCTCCACCCCCCCTGGGCATTTGCAGTACTGGACCCTTCCCTTCCCTGCACGGCGCACCCGCAACCTTCCAGAGGCTCATGGACGGTCTTCTACGACCCCATCAGGCCTATGCCGACGCCTACTTGGAAGATGTTGTAATCCACTCGGAGGCATGGGAGGACCACCTGGACCGGCTCAAGAGGGTGCTATCCGAGCTTCGTTGGGCTGGACTGACCGACAAACCCCCGCAAGTGCCATCTAGCAATGAATGAGGCAAAGTACCTGGGCTTCACGGTCGGAAGAGGATTGATCAGCCCACAAGAAAAGAAGCGTTTTCGTTTTTTTTCCCCAATGCACATAAAAAAAATTACTGCAGATATAGTGTCAAAAGTGCAACTTTATTGCTATGATTGTCCTCAAGAGTTAAAATGCGTAGAATCCCAAAACAAAAAGTAAATGAGGCTCTGTCATTCAACAATTTCAAGCTTTAACCCAGGTTTAAGACAACTTCACAGTAGCTTAAATTTTCTGTTCAAGAAATCAGATAATTACAAATTTTGTAACATATAACATTACAATTAAAAAAAAAACTCTTCTCTTCCACAGGTCCATTGTGGTTGAGTAAAACTGCTTCTCCTCCAGCTCACTACAGATCTTTTCCCGAGTTGTATTGTACAGGTGAGACAGCGCTACATCGGCAAAATATTTGCGACTGGGGACAACGTACCTCGCATGTAATACTTTCAGCATGTGATTAAAGATTCGCTTTTCGACAGAATAAATTCTGTATTATGTCTGTGGCAATATAAAACGTGATCGCCTCTGTAATCGCTTTCCATCACACTACGTTCTTATCATAAGGCACACAGTTTGTAAAGCTCTCAGGAAGTGTAGTTTGCTTTTTAGCAGGTGTGCTAGAGGAGCTGTTTTCGCTACGGAGCTGGCTGCACTTCTCCCATTCTTCGGGATGTTTATTCCTCAAGTGCTGAAAAAGATTTGTTATACTGCTGCTTCCAGTAGCAAAACAGACATATTTTGCAGCAAGGCTTCATCCGTGTTTCGTCTGCTGCATCAAAACCAAACCAGTTCCAAATAACGAAATTACCTGTGCCTTTCTTTGGACGTAGTTCTCTGCTACATGCTGTTACACGGAGCAGGGGCTGGCTCATATCGCGCTACAGCAACCCACAAGGACGAAACACGGAAAAGTCTGAAAAAACTATTGTGGCAAAAAACTTTAATTTGCAAAATAAAAATCCTTTAAACTACAAAATCGATAAATCGATTTTGCCCAGCCCTAATTAAAATAAACACACAATTATTATAGGATATTTTTATATGTGATTTTCTTGAGATTTTAATATTTTCATAATAATGAATGTGCAGCTTACATCTGAAATGCTAATTTGTAGAGCGATACAAAAAGGTTATAAATAGCATATTTTAGCAACAGTAAATTACACGTGCCTTACCCTGTTGTAATAAAAATGCTTTTGATAGATTCCTTCGATCATGCTGAGAACACCAATACCAATTTTGAATGAACTTCCTGTCCGCCATTTTGATCCATGTTGAAATCCTACTTTTTTTAACTTCTTCTAGATCATTTGCACCAAATTTGACTCACCTTCAGACCAAGCTGACAAAAAGTTATTATCTCTGCATAAGATTGACATATTTACAACAAACTTTGTATGTGTTATTGTCGCCTCACAGTGGCCAGGCCACATCAATTTGGTAACAGTGTCACCTATTGCTCAAGAGTAATAAGCTATTCATTAACTTTTAATTGTTAATTGCTTTTGATTGCATTAGCCTGTTATAATGAAACTGGTCTCAAAATATTATAAATATAAATAAATATAAGTCATGCCAACAAGTAGCAACTCCCTGTCAGCCATTTTGATGTATGTTAAAAACCTTTTTTTTTAATTCCTCCTCATCCGTTGGTCCGACTTTCACCAAGTTAGATCATCTTCAGAACATGCTGACAAAAGCTAAAGTATTTTGTATCGATAGACAAAAGTGTTTTCGTACAGTGCCTCTACAAATTTAAGGCATGATACCAAAATGAGTCTGTGGCTATACTGTATCTTTGCAGAACTTTATAATGACAACAAACTGTGTGTGTGCCATTGTCATCTCACACAGAACACAACAAAATGATTTTATTACAGTGTCACCTGTTGGTCAAAAGTGATAAGTAATTAAATTGTATTACTAGAGGTTAAATTCATGATTTTTCTGCCATTTCAAATACAATCATGATAAAATTGCTTTTATTATTCATTGTTGCATTTGGTTTGATGCTCCATGCTATGCCTAACTCCTAATTTTGCAGCTTGAGAGGCTGTGTTTATGTTTTTTTTTTAGCCATTTCAATTACAATAATCCTAAAATTGCATTTAATACTTTGCATTAATCTGTTGCATTTGGTCTGATGCTCCGCTCCATGCTAACCCAGGTGAAAAAGAAATATATTTAAATTGTGCTTTTTTAGACATACTTAATATATTTAAATTATACTACACTAAATGCATATTAAATGCATTATTTTGGAACAACTTTGAGTATATTAAGAGTATTTTAAGATCTATTTAAGTTCAGCATTTATATATTTGGAATATTTTAAATGTATTGAACTTGTGTTAAAATTGGCCCATTTTAAGTATATTTAATACATTTAAAATGTACTTTTAATACTTAATGAACTACATTTAGAGCATATTTCAAATATTGTTTTAATGTACTTCAAATACATTTAAATTGTATTTAATACATGTAATACATGAATACATTATTTAAAAAAACAGCAACATTGAAATTGTTGTGAAAGTGTGAAATATTATGGCATCTTATATGTAGAACATTTCGGTTATACTTGTACTACTGTAAAGTACTGGATTTTACACCAATGAATAAATCAAAGTTACAATGCAGTTTTCTAAAAAATAAAAATATATACTGAAAAACAGAGGTGAGTATTACTGTATGTGCAAAGAGACAACAAAGGTAAACGTTCAAGCAAGAGAGCAGGAAGAGACAGAGGGTGTTTTGGAGGTGGATGAGGAGATGGTGTAAGGATGGTGAGGAGCACAGGGGATGATGGCAGGATGTGGCGAAGAGATGGTGATGGGAGGATGATGATGATGATGATGAGGATGATCCCCTGAAGGCCTGGTGTTTGGCACATGACACAGACCCAGAGCTGGCAACCCACAGCAGAGTCGAGGAAGGAGTCAAGATATACTGTAGATGTTGTGGTTGCTGAAATTTGGGGTCAGAGCGATAGAGACAGAGCTGGTCTGAAGGCACAGGCAGAGGGCCGATGGAGCACTACAGAAGTGATGACTGACCAAGAGGGAGCCAGTGGGACAAGGTCACTTCTTTGAGTATGACTGGATCTGTGAAAGGAAAAAATAATTGATATAAATACACTCAACAAAAATATAAACGCAACACCTTTGTTTCTGCTCCGATTTTTCATGAGATGGACTTAAAGATCT
>JAUYWG010000012.1:106365-117818 GCA_034779775.1 Enteromius afrohamiltoni
TTAATATTATTTATTGTGGTGTATTAAGGTTGCATGAAAACAGAGGGGAAAAAATAATAATACTAATAAAATAGCATTTTAAAAAAAGCTAAGCAATATTTTTTTCTTATTTAAAAAAATGGTTTGTTTTTTTCTTTATTTATGAATTACCTCATAAACATATTGTTTTCAGAGTATATTTATGCATAAATGAAGATTAGCCGACACATAAGCAAATAATATTTTGCATAAGGTATTAAATTGGGACATTGAAGTTAAGATCCAATTTTTGTCTTGATCTACTTCTTTTAATTTTAGTGTGGCGGATGTAAACGATGATGGCAAGTATAGGATATTTACTATGACTCTAGCTCCATCTAGTGTTAATGAAGGACTAAGTAACTTAACTGAAAACACTAAATCAACAAGGTGGAGACATTCAATAATTTTATACATTAAATGAATGTATGCAGGCTTTTGAAAAATCTGAGGCACAAATAGGTTGTGATTAAACATCTTAAGATACACTAAGCTGATTTTAACCAGTGCAACATGTCCCCTGTCAGTCATCTATGATTTTGTCTGAATTTGTGGTTTAAAGTTTAGGTTTAGGTGTAGAGATATGGTCAAGAATATATTTTTGCATTAAAATGTTGTTCCAGGGTCAACAAAATATGTAGACCTAGGGACAGATTGAACCTGGCAAAATCAGGGCGTTCCATAAGATAACTAGCTGTAATTCAATTCTTGCTGTTACATATAATAATTACATTTAAATCTATGCACTGCAATTTAAAGTTAAAATAATGGCACTTCTATCACAGCATTTGGAGAATATTGCTGAACCGGAATGAAAGAGCCTTTGAACAATAGATGTGAGCAGTGATTTATACTTCACCCCAGATTTGGCCTTTTGGGCGGCATATTGTAAATACACCTGTCAGTTTGACTGCCTGTTTGAGAATGATCCTCTATCTGACCTTCCTGCAAACTGTCCTTCCATGACACGCATGAGCACTCTTGATTACTGGTATTAAAGCTTCTCCTGTGTCAGCAAGAAAGGTGACACTGCAATCAAGTCAAAACAGCAAGGCCAGAAACCAGCTTACTCTGCAAAGGATAGTCTTGGTGATAAGGAAACTATAAGTTGATAAGTTGAACTTTTAGTATTAGCATTTAAATAGGAATTAATGCTTGGATACCTAGGATACCTGCAAAACTATTAGTTTCATATTCTTGATGAGAAAACATCTTTTAGTTCCAGGAATGCCATTATACACATTACCTTTCAAAAGCGTTGGGTCAGTAGAATTATTTTAATTTTTTGGTTTGGCAAAACTTTATCATTAAGTTATTATTCTTTAGGCATATTTAGAAAGTTTCAGGAAGGCTCTGTAATCTGAAAATAGCTTGATAAGCCTCCAGCTGTGATGAATGAAGTTTTTATAGCTCTACCAACCCTCCCGAGGTCTCTATTGAAGCCAAAAGCTAATTAACCTTACCATTACTGTGAAGGCACACAGAGCAAAAGGTTAAATGATGGAGTGTAAGAAATAATGAATATTTGGTTTGATGATTTATGGTAGACTTGGCCCCTATATCAGATCCTTCATTTATGACTGCAGAGTTATTAATATTCATTAACTAAATCAATTGCATCCAGTCCTTAAAAGTGATTTTAAAGGGCTGAAAGGGTTAAATGCATGTATCTCACTATTAATAAATTATTGAAGGTTAGCATTCCGTTCAGTTCTTTTTGTACAAGTATGAGAACCAATGAATCACAGGAAATGTCTTTTGTTGTATTTTTAATGAGAATTAGGATGGATTCTATAAAGGTTCTATTTTGCAGATTTGTTACAGATTCATAAAAAAAACACAACATTTGATTCATTCAGATATCTCAGTTATCATCCTCTGCCTGGCACAAAGACATTGGCTAAGAATAACTAAACAATTTAATACTGTAAGGATTTAATAATTTCATACATACAGTAGCCTAGTCCATACAGTATAATATTTAAATATTATTCATGTTATATTGTATATTACATCACAAATCAAGCAGTAGTATATGGATTTCATGCTTTAACAAACAAAACTTTATAGGATAGGCCTACATACAAAACACTCATTTGGCTTAATTTGTCATTCTGATCTGAATTCAACAGCTTTTAATCTTTTCCCCATACACTGCAGGTATCGTTTTTATAATGCAAACATCTTGTTTAATACTGTAATATTCCTGCTTTAAATTTTTGAGAGAAATAACAATATTCAACAAAATCTGAGTACACCCATGCAATAAAAAATCCTGGTTGGCTGTTTGCTTGGTTTTGGCTACAGAGGTATATTTTCTCTACAAGCAAAAACACATTAGTTTGATGCTACTGATACAGATAAAACACATGAGTACATTTTGGAACCTATCAACCCTGGGGCCTCATTAATAAATCTCAAAAAAGGTTCCTTAAAGACAATTCAAATGCAAACAGATCCTTAGAGAGATTCACTATGAAGAACATATTGTTTGACCTTTAAAAAAAAGGTCTACCATTATGCTTTAGATTCTTTTTCCAGTTTGGCATACAATGGGTCTAATGCCTATATGAGACACTGTATATCTGACCTGTGTCATTAGCGTCAGTGTCAAAGCCTTTAAGAACTAAACAAACATTTATGCACAAGCCCCCTGGTGTCTTTCATATCATACCTTCAGACAACTTTCCCTATAATAAGCAAACTCATAAAGAAGACCATGATGAAGAATATCCACATAAAAAAACGATCCATGACTTTAGCAACTTTCCTCCACTCCTCATTTCGTCTCTGCGTGGCCTTCTGTTCATGATAAAAGTTAGCAATGTACTCAATATTTCTCAGGATGTTTTGCTGATGGAATAAATACAGACTTTCAATATGAATTTCTCTCTTCTTGACTGATTCTCTCCTAGTTGCTTTGCTCTCACTCACTCTCTCTGCTGCAGCTGCTGTAACCTCTCCTTGGTCAGTACTCACACAGGTACCATCTATCCAGCCAGTATGGCACTCTTTACCTTGTCGGGGAGATAAGGTCAGACTGGCATCTTCATTTAATGGATCTTTTATTTTCTGTGAACACCCTTCACTAGCTGAAAGGCCTCGTACCTTCAGAGCAAAGTCCTCGCCCACAGCCTGTCCATTTAAAGTGCAGTTGCTTCCCTTTTGCGCAGGTTTATCTGTGTACACAGACAGGCAGCTCTCTCCCATGTCATAGACAAAGCAAATTCGAGCCAAGTAGTGCAAGATAAAGCGACGTGCCCATGCAGGAACAGGCTGAGCCTCTGGTCCACAGTGGTGAATATTCATAATGAAGATGGTCAGGGCTGTAGAAGCTGTAATCATGGTCATCGTGGCTATGTAATATTTCCCTGCGGAAACATTGGAACACATGAACATATACACAAGAATTAATTCCAAAGCTATCAGAAAGATATTTAAATCTGTAAACATGTAACTTGAGAATCACTGGTTATTTAACATCAAGAGCAAAGCTTCTAAAGTATTCCAATGTTAAACACTGACAAATCCAATAGTTAGTTTGCTTAAAAAACAGCACAAGGCAGTCTCGGTTTCATTAGGAAGTCTCATTAAAATGATTGACCCACAGAATGCATTGTTTATTGCTTTCCCAAGCAGCTTGTTTGGATCTGATACAATCTAATAATTGTTTATTTTAGGCTTTGTAGGTGGGGTTGTTTTTTCTTTGGTGAACAACATAATTGCTTACCAAAAGAATCCAAGGGAATGTTGTGCTGAATAAAGATTTTTACAACATGTGCCCACTTTTATGGGTAGGAAATGAAAGTGCCAGAATTGATTTTGCCTGCCAGAGACACTCTGGCAATAAGCACACAAGATGTTATAGACAAATATGATTATAATTGCCCATTGTATTATGTTAATTGTTCCTAATATATTCTAGTAATAACCTAACACCTATTGTGAGAATAATGAAAGGGGTCAACTAATTAATTAATTAATGGGCAAAATCAAAATCTTAACACAAGATTATAGATTATGCTAAATTTAAGAAATATTCTTTAAAAGCATGTGTTAAGTACAAAATCATATTGCCTAGCCAAATTTTGTTTTTAAGTAAGTTTATTTAATTTTTATAGAAGCAACCATGACAAAAAAAACTAATGTTCCTTTTCAGGAATTCGAGCTGCGTCGACGAGACGCTATGGGAACGCCTTCAGCGTGACGGCTCTGAATCGTGGGTTGAATCAGCCAATGGGGAATTGGGACGTCATCGGCGGATGACGTCACCGGCCAGGAAGCATAAAAGCACATGGAATGCCGGGCGGCAAACAGCTTCTTGTCATTCAGCGAAGCATTCTGTGTAAAATCAATGTGTGTTCGTCTCAAAGTGTCTCTGTCTTTAAAAGAAAAAGAAAAAGAATGCCAAAACAAAAAGAAAAAAGACTAAGCGGTGAAAGCAGCTCACAAAGCTATAATGTGTGTGCGCCTCCGTGTAAATGCCACATTTTGCCCGAGGACACGCACACACTTTGTGTTGCCTACATGGGAGCAGCACACACAGATGCAGCTCTCCAGACAAATAATAAGGAGAGCTGCAGGCATTGTGAGTGCATGTTGCTGCGTTTGCTTCGCTCCCAGAGGGCTCTCTTTAATGATGAGGGAGCCTTCATAAACGCTGAGGCAGAGCGGAGGCGGCGTTCGTGGGGATCGCAAGCAGATCTTGATCGTGAGGAGTCAGAGACGGACAAGTCCTTATATTGCTCCTTCGCGTCATGATCGGCTGCTAGCCAAATGAGAAGGGAAGCGTGATCTGCTACTTCCCCTCGTCATGGCGGCGCGGCGCTGCTCGGTCTCTTCATCTAAGGCTGAAGAGATGGAGAGCACCAAGGAGACCCCTGTCTTCTCTTCACCCCAATATGAGGAGCTCTTGGAGGTGGTTACTCGTGCTGTAGCCAAATTAAACATCGACTGGCCAGCCGAAGTAAAAGCCGAGCCGCAGAAAAGCAAGCTGGATGAGAGATTTTTCCATACTCGGCAACCACCTTCAAGAAGGAGCCTTCCTACATACCGAGGTGTGTAGATCATGGAAAAAGCTGTTCTCATCCCGGTTATTCATCCCAGCATCTGGTTGCTATGGCAATATTTCTGGGATGAATGAGAACGGCTATAAGTCGGTTCCACAGGTTGAACGGACGCTTCAGCAACGCTTGTGCTACTTTTCAGCAAAAAGAGACCGCTCATGCCATCGGCAGGTCTATGGCAGCTATGGTGGCTGTAGAGAGGCATCTTTGGCTGACTCTGTCCGATGTAAAAGAAAAGGACAGAGTCTGCCTGATGGACACCCCGCTTGCTGTTCTCCAACTCATGGGTCTGCTGGGCGGGGGCAGGCTTGTGCAAGTACCAGCTCCTCATATAGGAAGACACAAAAGCAGAGTGTTGCCACGAGAGCCCCACCTCAACATCAGGGTGGATAGCAGAGCTCTGTTGCTAAAAGGTTACAGAATTCAGTTCGGGCGATCCCCGCCACAATTCGTGGGGGTGCTACCCACTCTTGTAAATTCAATGCAGACTCTGGTGATAGAAAAAGAAGTAGAAACTCTTCTGAGAAAGGAGGCCATCGAGGTGGTCCCTCCTCACGAAAGAGAGTGCGGGTTCTACAGCCACTACTTCATAGTTCCAAAGAAGGATGGAGGGCTAAGGCCCATTTTAGATCTCAGAACTCTGAACCGCTCAGTAATGAAACTGAAGTTCAGAATGCTTACTATAAAGCAAGTCGTGTCACAAATCAGGTCAGAGGACTGGTTTGTCATGATAGATCTAAAAGATGCGTATTTCCACGTATCAATCCATCCTTCTCACAGGGAATTCCTGAGGTTCGCTTTTGGGGGCGAAGTGTACCAATATCGGGTTCTCCCCTTCGGCCTTGCACTTTCACCCCGTACGTTTACAAAGTGTGTGGATGCAGCACTGGATCCACTGAGACTCCAGGGCATCCGCATACTGAATTATATCGATGACTGGTTAATTTTGGGCCAGTCGGAGAGCGAGGTGTGCAGACATCGAGATGTCGTCCTCGATCACATGAAATGGTTGGGGTTGAGACTGAACACCAAGAAAAGTGTGCTTTCTTCAGCACAGAGAATCACTTATCTAGGCATGGTAGTAGTGGGATTCAACAACAATGCGGGCTCGTATGACACATGCTTGAGCTGTTTCGATCCTCACCGCAATCGCAAGAGTGAAAGAAGGCCGGTCACTTACTATCAAACAGTTTAAAAAATGTTGGGCCTTATGGCAGCTGCGTCCAACATGATACCTATTGGCCTGCTGTACATGAGACCCCTACAGTGGTGGCTCAGAAACAAGGGCATATCCCTGAGGGGAAATCCTCTTTGCATGATCAAAGTGTCATGCCGCACAGTACGTGCCTTAGAGATGTGGAGGGAACCTGCGTTTCTGGAAAAGGGCCCAGTGCTGGGAGCTCTGATTCGCCGCCTAGCGCTAGCAACAGATGTGTCCCTCACTGGTTGGGGAGCGATCATGAGTGGTCGCTCAGCCCGTGGTCTGTGGGAAGATCGCCATCTTATTTGGCACAAGATGCTGGCAGTGTTCCAGGCACTCAGATATTTTTTTTCACAGACGTAAGAGACAGACACGTGTTAGTACGCACCGACAACACGTCAGTCATCGCTTATATAAACCACCAAGGAGGCCTGCGTTCGCGCCCCTTGTACAAGCTGGCACACTGGATCCTTGTGTGGGCCCGGGAAAGATCCCTCTCACTGAGAGCCATCTACATTCCCGGGCATTTAAATGTAGGAGCAGACATCCTATCACGACAGGGGCCGAGGCCTGGGGAATGGATTTTTTACACTGAGTTGGTGGAGCAGATCTGGAGAGTATTTTACAGAGCAGAGGTGGACCTCTTCGCAACCAGAGAGAATGTGCAATGTCCCCTTTGGTACTCTCTAGTTCATCCAGCTCCACTGGGGCTGGATGCCATGGTACAGAGGATTGCTCTGCTCCCAGGAGTTCTGGAGAGAGTGCGCCGGGACGCAGTCAGTCTACTGCTAGTTACTCCATTCTGGCCAGGCAGAGTATGGTTCTCGGACCTGATATCCCTCCTAGACGGCTCTCTGTGGGAGATACCGATCAGGAGGGACCTCCTCTCACAAGCAGGGGGCACCCCTCTCAGTGGCCCCTAGACATCTGGACTTTGCGCCCGGCATGGCCAAAGCCTTTCTGTACCCGCAAGCGGATTACAGCCCTAAGGTCCCTACGGTCAAACAACAGCCAGTAGTACTGTAGGCCTTCAACCCTCCTCCCTTTAGGGAGCCTGGTCAGCAGAAACTAAATTGTATGTGTCCAGTGCGAGCATACATTAATACATCTTACGAGTCCTCTGGTCTCACGCCGAGACTAGGAGTCAGAGCGCACTCAACACGTGGTGTGGCGGCCTTGAAGGCCATGCTATCAGGGGTCTCCATGGCCGATTTCTGTGACGCTGCGGGGTGGTCCACCCCTTACACCTTCATCCGTTTTTATGGGTTGGACATGCAAGCTACTCCGGGCTCTTCTGTTTTTGCTTAGCTATGCACAAACACACACTAGGCAGGGAACTTGAAAGTCTGGAGGCGTGGGTATCTTGTTCCCATAGCTTCTTGTTGACGCAGCTCGAGTTCCTGAAAAGGAACATCTCTAGGTTCTGTATATAACCCTAGTTCCTTGAAGGAACGAGACGCTCTTTTGGCATCCCCTGCCGGTGCTCCGCTGCATGACAGGAGCTGTTTGCCGGCCGGCATTCCATGTGCTTTTATGCTTCCTGGCCGGTGACGTCACCTGCCGATGATGTCCCAATTCCCCATTGGCTGATTCAACACACGATTCAGAGCCATCATGCTGAAGGCATTCCCTTAGCGTCTCGTCGACTCAGCATCTCATTCCTTCAAGGAACTAGGGTTATATACAGAACCTAGAGACGATCTCACCAATGAGTGGCACATTCTCTGAAGGAGGCATGCTTTCAGCAACCAGTAATTGGAAGACAGTAAGGGCTAGTAGCACTGTGACCCCTAAAGATACTTTCTCTCCAGAGTCAGCTGGAAGGTAGAAGCCTAGCGGAGCCAAGAAGGAGATCATCATGCAGGGAATGAGCAGATTAAAGATATAAAAGGAAGCTCTTCTCTTCAGGTTGAGTGTGTAGGTGATATCTGGATAGGGGTCTGAGCAGCAGCCATAGAGGATAATGTTCTTCTTTGCAGGCATTCCCTGAACCTCCCACTCTACATTCTCCACAAAGTCCGCCAGATCAGCACTGTCCAGGGCATTATGAAGATCCATCTGGTTGCCATTGTGGGTCCAAGAACCAAAGGTGAGGCGGCACTGCTGGGCATCAAAAGGGAAGTAAGACACATCCACTTTGCAGGAGCTCTTGGTAATTGCAGGCTGGTCCCACATAATCTGGCCATCGTGGCGGATCACAACATTGGTTTCCATAGAGCTGGAGAACTGGTCATCTGCACTGGAAGACAGTAAGTAAAAATCAATAAAATCATTAACAGAGTCACCAAAATTGAAAGATGAACATTTCCTGAAAATGTACTCACTCTCAAGTCATCCAAGTTTGTATCTTCATCAGACCATGACTCCATTCTATCAAATAAAGTCTTGTGAAATAAAAAACTGTCTCAATGAAGGATTTGTAACCTTTAAACACCAGCTTTTTACATCACAAGATGTTAATTGATGGACCAGAGTTTGTATTGATGTGTAGATTATTATGTTTTTTTCAGCTCCTCGTTCTCATGGCACCCATTTATTGCTATTTTTTTGCTAAATTTAAGCATTACAAATTAGTTCTGATTAAGAACAAAAACACTTATCTACATTTTGATTGTCCTGAGGGATTAATTTTCAAGATAGCATGTTTTGGTATGATGAGCTTTCAGAACCAATGAAAAATAATGAGGGGAGAGCTCAAGCAATCTGTCAGCAATAAACAGCATCAGATCAGCTAAATCTTTGGAAAGAGCTTGTGTAACGGAGGTCAGAAAGTGCTGTGCAGTTAAACCTCACTCCCCTGATCTCAAGGTCCTTTTCTTTAGCCTCCTGGTTAGATGACATGCCTCCCATGCCGAGTCGTGGTGGAAGCGGACCCAGAGGGGTTACACTTGTAAGACTTTCTACATTTGACAAAGCTGCAATGTTATGGCCAACAGAACTCTAACATGTAAATCAGAAATGGTGTAAATAATATATACAGTGGTCAAAATTATTTTTAATCCAGTAAGATTTGTTTGCACAAGGGGTCTGACTACAGCCAGTGCTGTTTCCAACAGAACAAACAGACTAAATCCAGAAGAATTGTGGCAATGTCTTTTAGAGACTTATATTATATATAAGTCTCTAAAAGACATATATATACTATATATTATATATATATACATATAAAACATTGGCACAGTTACACCTGGATCTGACACACAACTTAGAAGATAGCAGATTTGTTTGAACCCACCAATTTACATGTGAGCAAAAGTACTGGAACTTGTATTGGTGACTGACAGTTGTGTATTTTGTTGCCCAGGTGTGTCCTATCACAATGATTATTAAAAAAAGATTTCAGATTTGGGTTTTGCCTTTTCAAACTGCATTTATAGTTAAGAGGTGTAACCAACATGAAAACTATAGAGCTGTCTATGAGTGAAAAACAAGCAATTTTGAAGCTGATAAAAGAAGGAAAATCTATCAGATCCATTGCACACACATTGGCCATAGCCATTTCAATCATTTGGAATGTCCTGAAGAAGAAAGAAGCCACCAGTGTACTAAGTAACAGACATTGAAAACAACCAGGGAAAACAACTGCAGTTGATAACAGAAACATTGTGAGAGCTGTCAGGAAAGACCATAAAACGGCTGTAACTGAGATCCACCACAACTTCCAGAGAGCAGGAGTGAAGGTATCACAATCTACTGTTCGCAAAAGACTTCATGATCACGAGTACAGAGGCTACACCAGAAGATGCAAACCAATCATTAGCAAGAAGAACATGAAGGCCAGGCTGAAATTTCCCAAAAAGTACAGAGATGAGCCTCAAAAATCCTGGGACAAAGTTTTAAGTACTGATGAGACAAAAATTAACCTTTACCAAAGTGACTGAAAAGTTTGGAGAAAGAAAGGCTCTGCTCATGATCCCAAACATACAAGCTCATGTGTAAAAAAAACAGTGGAGGTAATGTCATGGCTTGGGCTTGTATGTGTAATGATTCCTCCGAGGCTTGTGGATCCGTGTGCAGCATAGGTTTAATAATCGTAGTCAAACAGGATGAGGTCAAAACATAGGCAGACAAATGTAGCAGGGATAAGGCAGAATGGTAGTCAAATAACCACGCAATACAATCAGGGCAGGCGGCAAGAATTATAGTCAAATGATCAGTCAAAGTAAACACGGGGGAAAAAATCAGAAATAAATGCTCAGTAATTACACCAACGGAAATCAAGACTTTGCGTTGATCTTAGGAAAAGTCTCAGTTTATATAGGGTGGATACGCAGATACGCAGATACTCCAGATTTTGGTGATCAGTATAAACCAGGAAAGGTTCTCTGGCCACCTCCAGCCAGTGGTGCCACTCCTCTAGGGCTGATTTCATAGCTAGGAGTTCCCGGTTGCCCAAAAGAGCATGGAGCAAAAGAGCTTGGTGGGGTTAACATAGTGTTGAGATAGAACCTGATTCCCGTGTTGGATACATCCACCTGACAGCGAGGCCATCCTCCCGGGTGGAGCGGATGGCAGCAGGGTCCCACTGGTTCGGCCTGACAGTGACAGAGCCCTCTTGGGGTCACCAGGTTGACTTTGCGCCCTTGAAAGCTGACTGTGAACGCACCCTCTTGCAATCAACAGTCAGTGACAGTGCTCTTCTAAATTGACTAGAAGGTGAAAACACCCTCCGAGACAGGGAATGTATAAGCCCTTTGAGACCAGACAGGAAGTGAGTACGCCCTTCGAGACCGAGCGAGAACAGCGAAATACTTGGAACACTAATTAATGTAACACAACAACGAACCATACAAACATGCAAACACAGGAGGGTTTTATACAGATTAAAGTAGGTCAAGGGGTGGGGCAAACAATCAAACACCAGGACAACTAACAAGTGGGTGGAGACATGAGTTCATTGCTGAGAGTCCATGAATTAAAACAGACGTAAACTATTAATGGAGAGCTGGAGTGCCATCCAAAGTCTTGCTGGCACACCCAGCTGATCGTCATAACTATATATATATATCCTCCTGAGCCCGAGGAAAAAAAGTGTAATAATTTTTTTTGGTTTTGTGTGGTTTAGAATATAAATGAGTCTTTACATCTACATACCGGATTCCAAAAAAGTTGGGACACTAAACAAATTGTGAATAAAAACTGAATGCAATGGTGTGGAGATGGCAAAT
>JAUYWG010000012.1:176412-212835 GCA_034779775.1 Enteromius afrohamiltoni
CACTTTGCTCTGTCCTCTAAACTGATGTACGTCATCGACTATATTGCACAGTACATTGTCTATATTTATTTATGCATCAAAGAGCTGATGGTTGACGGTTTGATCTTTGTTTGACTTATTAGCAAGAAAAGTTTAGTTTCAGGTCGGCCCACATGTGGAAAACAACTATTCAGGCTCAAAAAGTGACTTCTTCTAGTTTCATTACAAATTTACAGACAAACACTGAAAGCAGACTCAGACCAAACTGCCCATAACGCACAAAAAGTTGGTCAGATTTAAGGAAAGAATGAGATTACCCTAAAGGAGTAGTTCACCAAAAAAATGTATATTCTGTCATCATTCACTCACCCTTGAGTAGCTCTAAACCTGTATGAACTTATTTGTTCTTCCGAACACAAAGGGAGATATTCTCAAAAAAGTTTGTAACCAGAAGTAGTCATAGTATTCTTTTGCTACTATGGAAGTCAATGGTGACCAACACAGTCTGGTTCCTACAAACTTCCTTCAGAATATCTTCCTTCGTGTTCAGCAGAACAAAGAAATTCATACAGGTTTAGAGCTACTCAAGGATGAGTAAATGATGACAGATTTTTTTATATTTGGGTGAACTACTCTTTCAAGGTGTGAACAAAAACAACGCAACACTCATTAAACCAACAAGAAAACGTACATTTGTGTCTCATTACTAGTGTGTCACTGCTGTAAAAATAAAAAGTTACAAAAGAAGATTAGTTTAGCATCAACACACATGCTCTACTTTAGAGACCACCAGCTTGTAATTGTTAATTAGATGTGTTTTTTCGATTAGGGATGGAGCCAAAATCAGTGGGATTGGAGTGACCTAACTTGACCTCCACAAAGCTAAACAAAGTAATACGACCAGATCTGTTATAACTGCATTTGAATATATACCTTTCAAAGGCTGTGAAGTGAAACACAGTGTGATATTAATGTTAGAACACAAGGTAGTGGAAGTATTTCAGCCATGACAGTATACACTAGCATCAGGACATTCGTCTTCTCAGATGCTTCTTTAAACTCAACATGAAATCAAAAAGACATTGACATTCACTTTCTTAATACACATTCTGGAAGTTTGTTTTTGTAACATCAAAAAGTAATTATTTTCTAATACTTTCAAGCTGATCACACCAATCCTTCGTATTTAACATAAAGACTTTTCTCCGTCCAGTCAGCTATCAATGGACAAAATCAAGTTATGTGCTAAGAAATATGTATGTTATGGAAATAATATGGGTTGTAAACTCCAAAAAATGCTAGATTAAACACTTAACCGAACAGCTGGCTGAAAACAACCCAATCTATATTTTGTCCATATTTTCCCCAGTGCAGGGTTGTATTTAACCCAGAGTGTAGCTTGATGATTAAACAGCTTGGATGATGAAACATCATTAGTCAAAACGTCACATTTCGAGCCATCTTACAGTATATTACCTTAAATATGTCCTCCGGGCAGTTCGTCTTCTTGCTATCCATGCAAACATCTTGGTTTTCATCCACAGCTTTGCTGGATGAGTGATGCGGGATCTCTTTGTCTTCAAAGCCGGTCTGTGTGTCTTTCGGTGGCTCTGGCTCTTCGTATCTTGGGTGGCTCTCGATGGTGGCTAGAGAGATGTGAGTGGAGCTGAGCTGGGACTGTGATTCATCTGAGATATTACACAGAGAGCTGTTATCTCTCGGCGAGTCTGGGCATGTTCTCCAGGCCTTCAGCACCACCGGAGGAGAGCAGTCCATCATGGCATTTACAGGCGAGACCGCAGATAATGCGGGTTTATCGTGAACTGAGGTATCTGCTTTCTGTTCGCACCTGACCGTCAAAGGCAGGAGTTCTGCGTCTTTCTCCTGCTTCTCTCTCAAGCCCTTAGGCGACTGCTGTCCTTCAGGGGGAGAGAAAGAGCGGGATGAGTTTCTCCATTTCATTGCAGTCTCAGCCACGCTGTTGAAAAATCTGAGAAGGCCTCGGAAATGGCTGCTCTTGCCATCAATTGCTGTTTGTTCAGGTGCAGAGTTCAAGTCCTTGACCAGTTCAAAGTTGACAGAGCCGTAGTCGGAATCAATGGTTTTGTCCAAGGCAGTCATTGACTCAAAACTACTCTCTGTCAGCGTCTGACTTCCTTTTCCTTTGACCGAAATTCTTCTCAAGTAATTTAAAACGTCACCGCCCCGGGACCAGCGTCTCCTTTGAGGTATCTTGAGGCTTGGCTTCGCACAGCAGTCGTCCTGGTCTGTCGAATTGTTGCAGTTAGGGTGAGATTTCTTTGTGTAGACCACTCTTTCTGAGAGCTTACACCCGTTCTGGTTGCTGACAGTGTTTTTGGTCTCCTGCTGGACGTTGTCTGGGTGTCCAGCAGGGGAGATGTCCTCAAACGAGCAGTAGAAGTCTGCAGTGTGTCCAGCGAACGAATGTCTCTTGGCTTTATTCCTAAACACATGCTTGAAGTCTGAAGAAGGAGAGTCCTTGCACATGTGCACGTCATCGGCCTCGTCTTTGAGGTTGACGTTGGATTTGGCATCAGAAATTTTACCGGCTTTCCCTCTAAAAACAGATGGGGACTTTAGCTTCTTGAAGGTCCTGACTTTGTTGGTGATGGAGAGTTTGAGGAAGGACACTTCCCCGGGGAGGATGACGGAGTGCGGTCGTCTGTCCAGGTCCGAGGGGGTCTTGCGGCGCTGAAGGATCCTCCAAATGGCCGCCGTCCTGGAGCGCCGCACCGGCTCCTGCTTCTCTCTTCTGAGCGTCTGAACGGGAATGATGCAGTCTGAAGAACTGCACTCTGGGATCCAGGAGATATCGGCTTTGCTCTCTTCGTCAACAGAAATGTTGAACATGCTATTGACAAATCCATTGGAAAGATTGGACTCTGACATGGCACTGGTTGCGCTATCCATCCTCTCGCATTTTAAGACAAGATGTCAGGTGTCCAGCTTAGGAAGCATTGTTTTTATCATAGTTTGGGAAATCTGTGATAAAACAGAACCACACGCTATGGAAGATTAATGTGTCTAATGTAGTGCAGATTTTTTTAGCAAAATGAACTATTTAAGATTTTTTACATTCAGATTGCATTAAATCACGTGTACTAATAGACTCATATGCCAATTAAAGACTCATTAAAGACAAACAAGAATACTTTTCCAGTTGTTCCAAATGTAGCAGATACACACACACAGCTAATAACAGCAGTTATTTTAAATTCAAGTTATAAATGTAGCCTAATTAAACACAGGCATACAGAGGCTATACACTATCCTTCAATCGCCTGTGCTCAGTACGATTTTTCTGGAAGGAAATGTAAACTTAGTTAGCACTGACACATGACAAAACAGTTCTATTTCAAATAAATGCTGTACTTCAAAGTTACTGGTTATCAAAGAAAACTGGAAAAAATGACACACTGTAAGCAGCTCTGTGTTACATTTCCATTAACTGTTTGCAGCAGCAAAAACCTAATAATAATGATAAAAACAAAAAAAAAGTTTAAGAAAACAACTTAAAAATCCAAGTACTATTTCAAAATGTTATTTATGTGCCTTTGATCTAACCTTTAGTCTTCCTGCAAACACATTAAACATATTACTGACTCCAAACTATATATGAATATACAAGAAATGATGTCTAACATTGAAAAGTAATATTTCAAAAAAGTAACTCTTCATTTTTGAGTACCAATACTCACCGTTAACTAGTTGCTTATTAGAATGCATATTATTAACAGATGAGCTGTTTTATAAGTGCTTCTGGAAGGCCATGTTCTATATCTCTAATCCTACCCAATATCTAGACTTAACTAACTAATAATGAGAAGCAAACAAGAAGCTCACCAAGTCAAATTTTGTTTTTGGTAATAGTTAGTTAATAGTGAGAATTGGTTCCTAAACTAAAGTGAGACCAAACGTTCACACAATCTGCTAAACATGATCTGACACAGTGTTATGAACCCACACATCAGGAAATTCCAATTCTTTGATAAGAAAATGAGCTTGGGTTAAAAACAAACTCACCAAAGTAGAATGTTTGTCTCACAGAACAGCAGAAATCATTCTGTGTGAATCCTTTAAAGTCAGCAGTGCTTTTCCAATATAACGATTTGTCCAATTGTTAATCGTCAACATGCTCCAGGAGTTTTCTCAGCCTGATGCCCCACAGAGACCGAGCAGACGCCACACACACACACACACACACACACACACACACACACGCCCAGTTCCTCTCATTAAGCTTGAAGTCATGATCCACTTATTTCTGCCACTCTTCCACTGCATCTACAAAAAGTCCAGCTCCAAAGTACAGCGCTTAGCCACGTTTACATTCACCATCAAATGTGGATTTGAAACGGACACACTTTAAAGTGAATTCAGCTCCGAGCGTGTTTATCAGTGCAGCGTCGTAATCTCCATAGTAATTGAACACAATACACAAAAACTAGGGTCAAAGTTTTGAGGGCCTATTTTAAACGCTTCCTCTTTGTCCTGTTTTGGTACTACTGTAATCACATGGCATTTTCCTGCTGGACACAGGAAAGAGAGGATCTTACACAAGTGACTGAAAAAATGCTTTAAGCTTGACAAAGACAGGAAGCCTGGCTGACAGCATGTAAATATCTGCGCCGTACACTCTTTCCCTTCTGTCTGTGCTGCACCATTGTGAGGGAAAGACAATTGGGTTTCTTTCCCCTTGTGAGTCAGTGCACTGCAGTTTGTCAACATGATACGGCCACGAAGCATGTTGCTGGCGCTCTCTATACGTATACAACACACATATCACGCATTCAAAGGCTTTTTACTGCTGTCCACTTTCCTTCACCAGCGTTTCTACTTGAAGAAGATAAAAGGCCGTAAAGCGCGCTCACGTTCGGCCCACTTCCTCTGCAGCTTTCCTGCTATCCAATTCTGTCACAATGCACATCCTGGAGAAGAAAACCCTCCTTCACTTTTTGTTTTTCAAAACCAAAGGCACGACTAAACTCTTGTGTGAAGGAGCTGGAAAAAGAGCGCTGATAGCAGGCTTTGACTCAGAATTAAAGCAGGTTTTCTCAGCTGACCGGGCTTTAATGTGTCTGACTGTGCTTCAGATTGCACCTCGTGTGATGTCATCACTTTTTATCTCGTAGAACAATTGGCGTCTTCCTTAGTTTCCTGTGACACAGATCAAGGGTTTGATAGTGCAGCAGAAAACAGCAGCTAGACTCAGACTGCTCCAGCGCTGATTGTCCTGGGATGAAGTTAAAAGTGCTATAAATAGTAGAAATGAAAGAATAGAATACTCAGGTTATATGGTGATCATCGTTGGTTGGGAAGGTTGCTTTGGAAATGATTACAAGTTGAGGAACTATTTCATTACTTTATTAACCGATTACATTACTTTTTGAAACTTGTCTAATTCTAACTGTTCATTTTTAAGCATGTAAAGCAGTAGTATTGAACATGGATTGCTTCATGTTGCAAAATCCTTCATCGTTTGAATTACAGTAAGATTATGATCATTTCGTTTTAAAACACAGCCATCACAAAATCAGACTTACATTGAGACCGTTCTGAGGTTAAAACAATAACAAGAAATAGTTTGGTAGCTATGATGTTTCTGAAATCAATCTTTATCACAGGAAACACTGGCATCTAACAATGACTTGGAAACAAAATAAAGCATATACAAACCCAAATAGGAAATAAAAGAGTTGTGGAACAAGCATGTGTCCTGAACTCCTGAAACACTGATGTCTCATGTTTTAAAGTCATCACTGCTATAGAAGTCTACAGTATATGTGGATGTGTGTGTAACAAAATTACATCTAACCCCACTGGAACTCTTAGCTTTTCCATAAGTAGGCTAATGTATTTTTATATTGCACATCCTTTTTTATAAGTAACTGTAACTGATTACAATTACAGTTGTCGGAAACACTTTATTTTAAGGTGTCATAATAGAGTTATTTTTAGTAGCCGTTGTACTTCTCATGTAACTAAGTTCTGTAACAGCCTGTAATGAGAGTTCTTGTAACGATGTAGATGTAACAGACAGCTACTGTTACACACAGAGTCTGTTACACAGATACTTACACTTAATCTTGATACACTTTATTTTCAGAAGCTTATGTCTGTGTGCTTGTGCTGTTCTTAGTTACATGGTAAGTACATTTTGTTTTATGCAAGTACAATGGCTACTACTAAGTGTATTACTACTTATTAGATAATTACTCTTGTCTTATGGACACCTTAAAATAAAGTATTACCCGTTTTTATAATTCAATTATATAACTTAGTTACATGTCCTAAACACAGCCTTTCTTCTTTGCCAAAACTTTTTATGAAGAAGTCTTGCTCAAGACTTCTTATATCTTATATCTGTTATCTTTTTTCTGAAATGCACATTACTTATTGTCATACTCATACACAAGCGTGTTGGGGAGATCATTTATATACAAAACTTCATCTGAATGCTGTCACTCTAATCAGTCTATTTATTTCACGCAGTATTGTGTGCCACAAATGAGCTTCTAATGGCAGTAACCCGAAGACTATTAATAGGTGTTTTACAGCAGGATATGATGTGTGTTGTTTATTGTTGCAGAGGGAGGTTGTGTTGTTCTGATCCCAGTCCATTTCCTGCTCTCTCGCTCCGTTTCAGTTCAGCATTAAGTTCATGAGTTCAATTAAGATCAAGTGAAACATCATTAAAATAACTATTTAAGACAAAGCTATATATATATGTGTGTGTGTGTAGAGTAATGCATTAATTACTACCAATCAATGGCTAATATTCTAGTAGTGTATGCTAAAAAGTAAGAGACCCTAAAATAAAGTGTTACCTGATCTCTAATTGAAACACTAAAATTAAACATTAAATAATTCATTTTATATGCACTGATTCCATTCACTTCACTTATTTTAGAGGTCTAATAATATACTATTACAATAATATTATAATAATATAGTATTATAATGTCTTGCAGCTCACCTGTTATCCAGTAAAGTCTAATAGTCACTGTTTATCTCTCCAGTTATTTGAGGGTAGTCAGCTTCAGGCGCATCAATATCTATAATTATATCTTAATCTTACTAAATTTAGATGATCAGTTTAGGTGCTATATACATCACCTACACTGCTGATGTCTGTGGTAAGCTATTAAATATGAAATACTTAGCATTACCCATATGGCTAATATGACTACATAGACATAAATGAACCTAAATCCATCATAACTGTGTTATGTGGAATCCCTCCTCTGGTGAACAGGTGATCAGCCGAGGGCAGAATCACTGAATGCTGCATCAGTCCATTGTAATGTTTTGAGAAGGGTTGTTTTCGATTCTAAATGTGAGTACTCCTGTTTGATACCCGAGTAGAAATGATTCACTGGATGTGTGAAAGAACTGACCGGCAAAGTCAACAACCTCTTATTCTGCTCTGTTACGGCTTCCACTGTTCTGAAAAGTTGATGGGCCATGCTTAAAGGCAAGCGTTTCAGTTCTTCCCAAAGGTGCTCTGGGAGTTTGGCTCTGGGCTTTTTGCAGGGCTTTGATTTCTCTGACAGCAGACAGAGAAATAAACAGAGATTTTCTTATTATAGGAGATACCAACCTGCATGCCTCAATCACTGAATAAGATGCAATATTAAACTCACATTCATGTGCCAACATTGTCTGTGACTTCATTTATAAAACAACACTTCGTTTTCTTTGCACTCAACAAAATTACATGTGCCTCCACTGAAATCCACTCAAAATCGAATGAATTTGTTTCAGTGACAAAAGATAACAAATGCAAACACAGGTTAGAAACACAGGAAAGTGAGGGATATTTAACAAAAAACTGGTTAACTAGAGTAAGTGTTCCAAGCAGCTGCGTTCCTGGAGGGCCTCTGACCTGCCTGTAGCTTTCCAGTCATCTGGAAGTCATCAGTTAGCTTGCTCAGGTGTGGAGCTACATCAGCTGTGGTAGATGAGAGAGATGTGGTGAGAGCGCCCTCTGCCAGCAGAGCTGAGAGAGACGAGACGAGGAGCAGCTCTCGGGTCCGGAGCTTATGCCTCATCTTTGAGATACTTTGCTATACGCATAATAAATGTAATAGCAACTTTGTCCACATGTGCACAGTACATTCAAAATTTCCTGCAGCTCTAAACTGTTCGGTGTGGACTGGCACTGAAAACATTAACCCCAATCAAACATCATGCATTTCTAAAAAGCTGCACTGAAACAATGTGAACTGTAGACTTGATTAGTGTGTGTGAGAAAAGTTTATTTATGTCCAGATGAACTGGATCAAAATCACCTAGAATAAATCACCCTGAGACGTATGAGAAGTGATTAGACTCTTTTTTTAGCGTTCATTTCAGCCGTTAGAGGGCAGTGTTTCTCATTCACGATCACTTACTCCACATCGACGAAAGAAGAACACCAACTCCTCTGCTGCTTTAGCCACATACTCTTAAATATTTTAGCAAAGTAATAAAACATTCCATGAAATGCTACATTATTTGTAGTATTTAGAATTCTTAATATAGAAAATATTACATTGTTTTATAAAAAGGGAAATTAATGTTTGCCCGATATGCAGAGAAAAGGTCACATCAGGACACATGATTCAAATAGTCCTTCAGCATTTTGGGAATATCCAGACGATCTATGAGACACATTTTGTTTTCCATGGGAAGGAACTTCCATAAAGAGAGCCGGGCCTGAGACATCAGTGTTTTTGGACAAACTGTGTGTAGAGAGGGTTTGATGTTACAGTCACATAAGAACGGGTAACAACATGAAAAGCTTTGTTCAGTTTAGTATTGATCAGTGATTATTTTCTCACATAACATTTGCTTACACTTCATGTAGATAGTTCAGTACAATATACTACTAATTATTCAAAATTGTGTAGATTAGAATTGGTAAATTGTTTATCAAGATCATTATAAAGTAAAGTTCTGTTTCAAAGTCTGTCTTTCTTTCTTTCCTAAAGAAAAAATGCCATAAATTAGTTAAATTCTTTATTTGGGATCTGAAAACAGATACTGTATTGTCTCCTCCAGGTTAAGACCATGCACTAAACCTAAAGATTCAAGTGCAGATTTAGTGCAAAAGGAACAATCAGACTCACCTCTCTCTCTGAGCAGCAGCGTCGCCGCCTCGTTCTGTCTGCTGGTTTTGTCCAGGGTTAAAGTGGGCAGATAGACATTTGCTCCGAAGTCCAGCAGCAGCTGTATGTACTGGGGCTCGCAGCCGTATTTCAGACACATCTCCAGCACAGTTTTGGGCTCTTTGATGCGGTTCAGCATCTTGTCGTCGGTGCAGTTGTAGTCCGGGTTGGCTCCGTGCTGCAGCAGCATTTTGAAGCACTCCAGATGACCGTAACAGGCAGAGATATAGAGCGGACCCCGGCAGGCCGTGGCGTTGGAGGCCCAGTCGGGAATCTTGGGCTTGACATCCACCTCGGCTCCATGCCGCAGCAGCTCTTTTAGGACGTCTGCGTCTCCCTCTCGGGCCGCGGTCATCAGCGGGGAGCAGTTGTTGTAAGGGCTGCCGTTGGGGTCTGCGCCAGCGTCCAGTAAAGCAGTCACACAGTCCAGGTGTTTCCCGGCGACGGCCGTGAACAGTGGGGTCTGGGCTTTGACGTCCAGACTGTCGACCTGGGCCCCGTGAGCAAGCAGCAGCTGCAGACAGCGCAGGTGACCGTGAGCTGCAGCGCAGCGCAGCGGAGTGACCGGAACACCCCAGCCGCTGAGCACGTTCACACACTGCCGGTACCTGTCCTGAGACAGCAGAGCGGTCAGCAGCTCGACGTCGTCCCTCAGCACGGCCCTGCTCAGCTCCTGACTGCAGCCTGACGCCTCCTCATCATCCTCTTTGGGTTGAAGAAGAGAGAAGATCTTAGATATGTCCATCAAACTCATGCTGCTGGACTGCTCCGGCCTCCATTTGTCAGACCGCAAGAGAGAAAGAATCTGTTAATTAAAGCTCTACGACATAAAAATAGTTTTGCAAATAATTTCCAGTGACTTCTCTTTCTGATATCAGAGCCCACAGACAATACCCTGGTGTTCAGAGCTTCAGTGAGCATGATATCTGTGAGCCTGGAGCACAAAAACAGGACAACAATATATTGCATAGGTCAAAATTGGCATATTAGGTGCCAGCAATATATTTTGCACATTTCCTGCCATAAATATAGCAAAACGTTTTTTTGATTAGTAATACGCATTGCTAATGTAACCCCCGGGTCCACTTCCACCACGACTCGACCCAGGCGCTCTAACCAGTTGTGTGTGTGTGTGTGTTTCCTATATTACACAGTTAATGGATGAAAACAGTTTTAATGAGTAAATTAGTACACACAGTACATACAATAATTAGTTTAGTCTTTTTGTCTATTGTGTATAGTTTTCACACATTTATTTTGAATCACTGTTTTTGTTGTCTGTGTCTTGTCACTTGTCATTCTGTCTGTACTGTGCTCTCTCTGTCTGCTTGTGTGTTTAAGCACACTTGATTCTGATGATCAGATATTATTATCACACAGCCTGATTTTTCCACTCACTGAACACCGTAGCATGCCCCAAACAATGACACAAACATTTACAACATACAGTTGATTATCAGGAATAATAATAAATTCAGGATAAAAGATAATGAAGTGAATTTAAACACAACCTCCCAAAACATTGATCTCTAACACAGGTGCTGTGGAATACACGCTGATGTGAATCTGCACAGTGACTATGAAAGTCACTATAAATGACTGTGCTCCATCTCCCACGTTTAAACAGTCGCAGCTACTGCTTATAGATACAGGTATACCAACACAGGCCTATCCTGTTTCATAAACCAAATACTGTCATGTTTGGGGGATTGTGTTTAGCTGCAATACATTTTCACTTTTTAATAAGATACCAAGCAATAAAAAATAGCTAAAATGTGTAAGATGACATACAAACATTTGTTTGCCAGCAGATTGTGTAGTTAATAATTATCTGGAGGCAACAATATTTACAACATGTGACAGCTTACTCTGGTCTGACATCAAGGAAAAATACTCTGCTGAGAACACTATGTTAAAGTCTATCACTTTCACTCCAGATATACCTTCATTTGCTTAGTTTTCAGGATACAATCATGATGGAATAGTAATAGTGAATGGCACAGAAATGACAAACGATCTAGTTTTAAAAGTCACTGCTAAAGAAACAAAGCATGCGTGTAACTGAACACCAGACTCAAAACCAAAGGTTTACTGGGATATTATCCAGTGACAACTTCTTCCATAGTAAGCTCTGGTCTCCACTATATATAGCACAATCTGCCCAATGCCACCCATGTAAATACTTATTGCTCATGTATTATGTATATTTTCTGTAAAACCACACTCTTTAACATGTATAGTCTCAGCACTCCAGGAGAAGCCTGTGTGACCGGCTGAAGTGTATAAACTGCTGCTGTCACATGAAAACTGAAAATACCCAAACACCAACAGCAGACACAGAGACAGCAGTGAACGTTTTCTCTCTGGTCTCTTCCTTTTAGATTTATTCTTTATCAAAGTAAGCTCAACCGTACGGTAGAGATATCAGCGAAAGCAGGCTGTGCTGAGCTGTGATTGTATCTTACCTGTAGAGTGTGAAGCGTCCACCGAGAGAGACACATGAAGGCTGTGTGTTGCTGAGGGTCAGTGAGACACACACACAGATCTGACACACACAGCGCTAAGTTTAGGACACAAATGGACCAGCCCAAACTTCCATTCTTGGAGGGCCAGAGGAATGGAGTTATAATTAGAAAGGTGATAGACCTGTGACAGGCACAGACAGACAGCATGAGCGGTGAGAGTAAGATCACAGCCTCGCTGCAGTGCCATCTACACATGAATGATATCCACTGAGAACGTCTGAGAAAAACACTGTTACACTGAAAACATTAGGATTGTGTTCTAATCTCATCTACCTTTGTCATGCTAAAGCGCATTTCCTCTGCTTTCTGCAGTCGCAGCTGTTGAGCTGTCAGGAGCGTTAGATGACGTCAGCTGCAGAAGCACAAGACAAATGTTCTACTGGTAGTCTTGTTTTCTTTACTGTCTTTGACTTCTGAAATCTCCTGCTGAACAGACATGTTCAGAACAAAATTCATTTTTGCCTTTTTTCATTAATAGCAGAAATGTTTCAAACCAAACTTTCCCATGCAACCCTATATATATGTGTATATATATATATATATATATATATATATATATACATGTGAAAGTTTTGGATCCCCTTGCAGAATCTGTGAAGATTAATAAGAGAGAAATTCATTTTCTAGTTAGTACTGTCCTGAGTAAGATATTTCACATAAAAGATGTTTACAAATAGTCCACACTAAAAAATAGCTGAAATTACTCAAATAAAAAGTTTGAGAAACTGACCTACAACAGTTTTTGTTTGTTTTGTTTTGTTTGTAAGTTCCAATGTAAAACTATATTAATTACAAATTTCTAGTAAAACAAATAAATATATTTAAAATACATGTCTTTAATTCTAAGTATAGTTGAAATGTATTAACACTTTTACTGCCCCCTGGACTGGATCTTCTGGTTCTGGTCAGAATCCTGGCAGCAGCGTTCTGGACGAGCTGCAGCTGTCTAATGGTCTTCTTGGGAAGGCCAGTGAGGAGACCATTACAATAATCCACCCTGCTGCTGATAAAGGCATGAACAAGTCCATTTGGAGATAAGGCTATGTAAATCTGGAAAACTTCAGCGTAGCTGATTCTTTCTCATTATTTGACTTAGTGGGACTTATACAGGCTAAACAAGAGCGGTGCAAGAATTGAGCCTTGAGGGACTACGTATGTCATGGACGTCCACTTGGAGTTATGCTCTCCTATACTCACGTAATAACCTCTCCCTTCTAAGTACGACATGAACCATTTGACCCGGTTTTCTAGTCTCTCTAGAAGTATGTTATGATCCACAGTGTCAAACACAGCATTAATATCTATTAGTACCAGCACTCATATTTTGCCAGAATCCAAATTGAAGCGAATATCATTTATTATCTAAGTTTAGACAGACTATTGCATGGATTAACTGTTTTTTTTTTTCCAGTCTTAACCCTCATAAATAATTGCATACTGTAAATGTTGTTTCTATTCATTTCCTTTTGATTTGTGAGGTCAAATTCCCACAGAAGGCTTTAATCTGGAGAGAGATTCCAGGGCTGCCATTGGATTATAGGCACAATGGAGCACATTAACTGGGGTAATCCTGGAGAATATCACAAGTCCTTTCATATGACTGTGACGAGAGCGGACCATTACAAGAAGACAGTAGTGAGGAACTATACAAATACACTCAAATGTCTGTGAGTACTGATTATATATTTATTATTACGGATTTATTTATTTATATTTTTTTGTGATTGTGAGATTAATGATACACATATGATAGGCTATGTATTAAAGCAGTAAGAGAAGATATTTTTTATACTCTCTCTCTCTCTCTCTCTGTGTAATACACAATGTAAACGCTATTTCCTAAAATACTTAATAAAATTATTTATAGAAGCTTTTTGCTTAAGTTGAAAAGAATGTGCTTTTTCACTGCTTAGGACTTACCTTGTGCAATTGAGTTAATTTGGATGTTATTGTGAATACTTATTTGAAGCCAAATAAAATTATAATCATGATCCTAATATACTCACACTGCTCTTAACCTTGATAACTTCATTCTAAACCCTGCTTTTTGATACGTGATGTTGATGTGCCTCTTCTGATTACTAATGTTTTGTTTCGGTTAAGGTTTATGAATGTATAGCACTCAGGAATCTTTAATCTCAAGGCCTTCATTTCTTCTGAAGTTATCATTGTTTTTGGTTTACTTGTCGAGACATGATGGTGCAACATTTCAGTTGTTCAAAATGCCACTGACCCTACCTACAGCTGCTTTTACCAATAGTTTTAACAAAGACATGTGTTTTCAGATAAACGTACGGGTCACTACAATGGATGCTGAGCTGGAGTTTGCCATTCAGCCCAGTACAACTGGTAAACAACTTTTTGACCAAGTACGTATTTTGAATGAAATTTAGGCAAAAGTCATTAAATGCAACACAATAAATATTGAACAATCAATGAGATCACTGCATTTGTCCTCTTAAAGGTTGTGAAAACGATTGGACTCCGGGAGATCTGGTACTTTGGACTGCAGTATCAGGACAGCAAGGGCTTCTCTACCTGGCTGAAACTCAATAAGCGGGTTAATCTTCATATTTGCATGCTTGCCTTTTTTAAAAATGGGAAAAAAGAAAGAAAAAAACAACTGAAAATGTCACTTAATAATTAATCGAATATTATTTTTGGCCAGTTAACAGAATATTTCTGCAGAAGTGTGTTCATTGTGAAATGCCCACTTTTAGCTGAAGAATATACACTCACCACCACTTGCACTAATGCATTTTTTTCAACAAAAATCAGAACAAACGTGATAGAACTCCACTAGTTTTTAATGCTTGTGGTCCAAAATTGAAATCCCCCATCAGAGCTTTTCTCTCCTTTCTGAAATAACACATTTTCTGCCAAGTGTGTTACTAAGTAGCATGATCCTGCAATTTAAACACTTCTTTTTCTTTTACACTATTTCATATACATTAAATTTAGAATTTGCATTATTAATGCAATGTGTATGCATTATTGCATTATTTGTGCATCAATGCATTATTAGTGTATTTTAATTTAATTTTATTGATATATTAATCCTCAACCCTAAACATAACTGGTAATCTTCATGAAAATGTTTAGCCTTCATTTCCAAAATTGGGCACCTCTTTTCTAGTTTTATATTCAGTTGTCTATAGACCTTAGTTTTTGCATGTGTATGTGCAAGACTTGCAAAATCAAATTGCCAAAGCCACTGTGGAGCTACCAGAGGCTGTGGCTTAAATAGGCATACACAGGGTTGGGTGAAAAGTGGGACTAAATTACCAGTGGGGGGAGGGCCCCCGAGGAGGGAAATTTTATTTTCCTTTAAATATAATTTTAAGATCACAATAAATGTTGTTAACTAATGTAAATGTTAATATTTGGGGTTAATGCATCAGTTGATTGATGTATTAAATGCTCTTGTAGGTAGTTGTGAACCTCACAAAGGTCAAGGGCGAGGACCATCCAGCTGCTTTGCAGATGTCCGATACCGGGACACCTGCTAAGTAGGCTTTCGTAGCCACCACACCCCTAGTAGAATGAGCTCTGACTCCCATCGGTGAAGGGAGACCTGCAGAGCCATAGGCCATAAATATAGCATCCACTATCCACCTGCTCAGCATCTGCTTTGATGCAGGTAACCCCTTTCGAGGAGGACCCACGCACACAAATAGCTGGTCCGATCTTCTCCATACCGCAGACTTACAAATATACATGTCCAGTGCTCGTACTGGGCACACGTAATGAAGTCTTTCTTGGCCTAACTCCTGGAAAGGAGGGGGGCAAAAAGCCTGAAGGACCAGTGTTGTGAAAGTTACAAACTGTAATATATTATATATTACTTGTTACTGTTATTTAAAAATAATGCCTTACATTACAATATTACTGATTCAAAATTGTTATACGTGGACACACAAATAAAAGTAGACCCTTTACAGCTCTGAATGAGGTATTACTCTTACCTTTAGCCTATCAGAAAAAATTACACCATCTGCCTTTTTGTTTCCACTGGGAAAAAATGCAAGTGGTTGCAGTGCTTCCTCCGTGTGCTGCAGGAGCCTGCTTTAGATTCTCCACACAAAATTACCATCATACCATCGCACATATTATTACAGCGCAGGTTTAACATCTAATCAGTGCTTGAAATGTTTTATTTTATTTTAGACAAGTTGTAATGATTTGAAAAAATGAACTTTACTTTTAAAAAACACTTCTGTACAACCTCGCTCCATTATATAAATCGCTCTGCACATATATATTAGAAGCTGTCCATTAGTATTCATTTACAAACCTGCACACCACACATGGATAATAACTGACCACAAACAGAAAATAGAGCTGATGTTTCGGCTAATTAGTTAGTGTTTTGTAACGCAAGCATTACAGAAAATGTAACAAGTAAAATATTACAGAAACTTGATTAGTAATACCTTACACTACTGCGTTACAGCAAAAAGTAATTTATTACTGTAATATATTACTTTTGCAACACGTTACTCCCAACACTGTGAAGGACTATAGGCTGAGGTGGAGTCGTAGAAACTTTAGGAATGTATCCCGCTCACGGGAAGACACAAACAGTCAGGTGCTACTGATAAAGCGTGCAGATCACCCACTCACTTAAGTGAGGAGAGTGCCATCAGGACCACTGTCTTAATCATTAACTGACGATCAGAGATTTGATCTTATGGTTCGAATGGCCGTTTGGAAAGGGCCTCTAAAACTACTGTTAGATCCCAAGTTGGCACCCTAGAGCGCACCACTGGCCTCAGCCTTAGCACACCCTTAAGAACCGTATAACTAGTGGGTGTCTGCCCACTGAGTGGTCATTGATAGGTATATGAAAGGCCGAAACAGCCACCACATACATTGAATGAGCTATCCCCGTAGAGAGTCTCATTTGCAAAAATTCCAGAACTGAGCCAATCGGGCAGTTTCCACCTCAGTGAATACAACCTTCTAGTTGAAGGAGCTCTGGAGTGCAGAATAGTATGAGTGACCTCTGCCGACAAACCTGCACCTACATTCTCCAGGCTTCGGCCCCTGTCTCAACAGTGAATCTGCCCCCACATTTAGATAGCCTGGGATATGGAACGCTTTCAGTGAAAGTAGCCTGCCCTGAGCCCATAGGCAAATCTTTTCCGCCAGTTTGTACAGAGAGTGGGATCGCAACTCCCTCTGGTGGTTGATATACGCCACTGCTGCCGTATTGTTTGAGCGTTCTAGAACGTGATGACCCACCAACTCTTGATGAAAGAATTTCAATGCTTTGAATGCCGCTAGTTACTCTAGGCAGTTTAAATGCAGTTGACGTTGAGCATCTTTCCACTGACCCTGAGCCCACTCATGTTTTATATATATATATACACTTAATATATATATTATATAAACTATATATATATATATATATATATTTTTTTTTTTAAGTGCTTATACTCGCAATAGATCAAAGTTAGTGATAATGTCATGTTCTGTATATAATTTATTCGCTGTTTAAATAACCATGAAAAGGAAAGGTAATACAATTTCTCATGTGTTTATTAAATAGTTATCACATTCAGTTCAATTCATTGAATTTATTGCAATCAATCTAAAAAAACATCCCATACTGGAAAGAGGTTAAACTAAGTTGGGGGAACGGTGCCTTGCTCAAGGGTCTCACCTCTGTCGTGGTATTGAAGGTGGAGAGAGCGCTGATTATTCTCTAACCTCACCCACAATCCCTGCCAGACCTGGGACTTGAACCCACGATCTTTGGGTTACAGGTCCAACTCTTTATCCATAAGGCCACGAATGCCTAAGAGTAAGAGAATAGAATGTAATTCTTATTAACGTCATTGGAAATCTAAACATGATGTGTAATAATACAAAAGGACAAGAGAAAACACTCAGTTTCTGTTTATCAGTTTGTCATTGATTCAGTGATGTCATAGTCCAGCTTAAATGGAGAAAAAAAGTATTGGGAGAAACCAGGCTCAGTTGGGGGGCAGTGCTCCTCTAACCAAACAAAACTAGCAGTTTAATTCCATGCTTCAGCAAAGTTATGAAATTGTGCAGAGGACTCATCTGGTTCCTGTGGTCTTTTGTCGACGGCTGTCTAGGTGACGTGGTCTTCCCTGTGGATCTGCTTTGGGGTCATCTACTTGTTCTGGTCTCTGATGAGCGACTTCACATTTATGTAGTTTTTGAAATGTATTAAAATTTATTTAAAATTGTTTTTAAATAGGTAAAACAGCTACAATATAAAAGACATTTCTTATTTTCCTTTGTGGGGATAACATGGATCATTTGACATGGTTTAGTTTCCATCTTCTGGAAAAAGCAGTTTTTTTTTACCAGTAGATAGCTGCAGAGCTCCACATTTGTCATGTTCTGTTGTTCCAACCAGGGCAGGCCTAAGATGACAGGGTGCTCAGGAGAGGTAATGGCCAAGAGTACTGGTGAGTAGTGTGAGTTCAGGGGTCTGGGTGGTGATCTTCCCGGATCCTAATGGTCGCTCGTCGAGGGCTGCCACGGCCATGGTGGGAGAACAAGAGAGAAGAGGAAGTGAATTCTTAACCGCAAACTTCTCATCGATAAAATTACCCGCTGCCCCCAAGTCAATGAATGCTTTGGCATTGGTTCTTTGGCCCTGATACTCAATGCATACATCTATTTTCATGGCGGAAGTCAATGAAACATCACTCACCCGATATTTCATGGAGCGAGGCGGTAGCCCAGGACAGCAGGCTCGGAGGTGACCAGCTTCTCCACAGTACATGCACAGGTTGTGGTTGCGACGTTTTTCTCATTCTTCTGCAGTGAGGTGAGTCGCTCCAATCTGGGGTTTTGTCCTCATCTCGGTTGCCCAACTCCAATTGTAGATCGGATCGGAGAGCACGCCGGTAAAGGGATTTGAGAGGGTCTTGATCCCAGCCGGTCTGAGACGCCAGAGTCCTAAATGTCATGGTAAACTCTGCAGCAGATACGGAACACTGTTTCAGTGCCAGCAGTTCATCCTTAGCATCTCATCCGTCAGTGGTGTGATCAAAGACCTCTCTAAACTGGCGTATGAAACTTTGATACGATGGGAAAATCATATGCCGGCCCCTCCAAAGAGCTGAGTAGTGAGCATACCAACGACACCTTGCTGTCATCTGAGGCAAAGCAGCTAGGTTTTTGTTTCATGTACAGCTCACATTGCAACAAAAAACCCTCACACTTGCCTGGGGAGCCGTTGTACTTCTCGGGAAGTGCTAGTCATGCAGGATTGATTAGTGTAGAAACAGCCGCTGGGGGAGGCTGAACCAGCGGGCTGGTTGCTTGACTTGGCGCGGTTGCGTGGGTCGTCAAAGCTTGTACAGAGCGTACGAGTTCCTCTGTCAATTTTGTTAATTTCTCGAGCTGTTGTTAATGAGTGGCTTGTACCGAAGCTTGACGGCAGACCTCATTAATCACTTTTACAAAAGCCGCTGGATCCTGTGTTGGCGAAGTCTTCTGTGATGGAGAAGCACTGGAATCGTTGGATTCCTACAATTTTCAGCATAGGTGCATTTCCACTGTGAGAGACAAAATCTAAAAAGAAAGATCCAGAAATCACATTGTATGGTTTTTTAAAAAAAACTATTTATTTGGGAATTACTTTGAAAAATAAGTGTTTGATCACCTAAGTCAAAAAAGTATATTTGGTACAGAAGCCTTTGTTAACAATTACAGAGGTCAAACGGTTCCAGTAGTTTCTCACCAGGATTGCACACACTGCAGGAGGGATTTTGGCCCTCTCCTCCATATAGATCTTCTCTAGATCTGTCAGGTTTCATGGCTGTCGCTGAGCAACACATGGTTTCAGCTCCCTCTAAAGGTTTTCAATTGGATTTAGGTCTGGAGACTGGCTAGGCCACTCCAGAATGTCTATGTTATGAATGTAACCCATGTTCCCTGAAGGAGGGAAAGTTAAAAAAAAAGTCAATTTTGGGGGGCCCACAGGGCTGCCAGTTGTACTGAAGCAGGTGGTTGGGGGCGGAGCACATGATACAGGGGGTCTGCCTCCTCCCGGAGCAGGGCTTGCAGGTTCACTACCTGATTGTGAAAAGGGCATGGTAGGAACCTTGGGCACGTAGCCTCAGAGGAGGCTTGTAGGTCCCCTACCCTCTAGATGGAAGCCAGTGCAGTTAGAAGCACTGTCTTTAATGTCAGCTATTTGATATCCGCAGACTGAAAAGGCTCAAAGGGAGCTTGTAGGCCATGTAGGGCGACGACAAGGTCCCAAGAGGGTATGAGGTGTGGTCTCAAGGGATTAACTCAACACGCACCTCTAAGGACCCGGATGATGAGTTGGTGCTTCCCCAGGGATGCACCCTCCACTGCACCGTGATATGCGGCTATGGTAGCGACATACACTTTAAGAGTCGAAGGGCTCAGAGCGTAAGCCTGCCTCAAACAACTGGCAATTGGCAGACTCGGGGGAGGCAAAGAGGTCTATCTTGGCCTCACCGAAGTGGCTGGGGGTGACGCTGCCATTCTCTAGGGTGGGTGGACTACCGTGAGAGCTGATCGGCTGCACGGTTGAATATCCCTGGAATGTGAAAAGCGTGCAGCGATTTCAGCTGCTTGTGACTCCACAGGAGCAGATGGCAGGCGAGTTGTGACATGTGGTGGGAGCGTAGACCACCTTGTTTGACCAACTCGAGGCAATTGATATGCCAAAGCAGCTGGACGCCTGTCCAGTGGCCCAAATCTGCCTGCGCATTGCATACAGCACCCCAGCCTGTGGAGGAGGCATCCGTGTTGACCACAACATGCCTGGATACCAGGGGTGAAACTATGAGGAAATGCCAATCCGGAGTGTCTCCCCAGGAGCCTCTGAAAAGTTTTGAGAGGGAACGCTGTTTTGTGCCTGAACGTATATAGGCAATTCAGCGTGGCCTGCGCGCTCGCTTGTGAAGTGGGCAGTCATTTTGACCAAGTCCAGCTCCATATCGAGAAAAGAGATCCTCTGCACTGGGGAGAGTTTGCTCTTCTATCGGTTGACATGAAGACCCAGATGGCTGAGGTGGCGTAGCACTATGTCCCTGTGCATGCATAACAGATCCCGTGAGTGAGCTATTATCAGCCAGTCATCGAGATGTCATTGAGGATGCGAATGCCCACCTGCCACAGAAGGGAGAGAGGGACAAGGCCAAAGGGGAAGACTCGATACTGATATAAGCAGCAATTACCTGCCTCCCTGGATCCCGTGCTGGGTCAGCATCTGAGGAGACAAAAACATTTGGGTCAGATTGGAACCTCTGATGAAGAAATTTACTCTTTCTATGAGAATGTGGGTATCACCAACGACAGCTGAGTGCACAGAAGCTCCCGGCCCTCCTCCGGGAGTGGGGACGGAGATGTTATTCTTGGAGGTATTCTTGGCTGGTCCCTGAGGCCCTCGCCCGCGGCCAGTCGACGACAGCCAGCCAGTTGTGCATCGTGTGCCTCGGCAGGGGTTGGAGCAGGGGTGCTGGGTGCCGTGGGTGGACGTGGGGACATCGCCTCTGTCTGCTTCTGTACTGCCGAGAACTCCCACCACGGTGGACATCACCTGACCATGGGCAAGCGCTGTGACTTTTGTCGCCCAGAGAGCGAAGTCCATCGCAGCACGGAGTTCCTGCATTGTCCCCTGGTTAGGACCACGCTCATGCAGCTCTTTCAAACTATTTATTTGGGAATTACTTTGACAAATAAGTATTTGATCACCTAAGTCAAGTATATTTGGTACAGAAGCCTTTGTTAACAATTACAGAGGTCAAACGGTTCCTGTAGTTTCTCACCAGGATTGCACACACTGCAGGAGGGATTTTGGCCCACTCCTCCATATAGATCTTCTCTAGATCTGTCAGGTTTCATGGCTGTCGCTGAGCAACACATGGTTTCAGCTCCCTCTAAAGATTTTCAATTGGATTTAGGTCTGGAGACTGGCTAGGCCACTCCAGAATGTCTAGGTGGACACCACGGTGGACATCACCTGACCAAGGGCATGCGCTGTGACTTTTGTCACCCAGAGAGCGGTGGTGGTGGTGGTGGGGGGGGTCTCCTTTCCTTCGGGAGGACCACGGGACTGGGTGAGGAAACTCCCAGAAACGCACGGTCGGATCAACATCCTGGAGAATGTTTCACCAACCTTGGAAAATTTGCTCTTTTCTCCCAGTTGCCCAGGGAGGACCTCAGAGGTCTTTGCTCGCTGGATATCACAGATGACTGGTACATCCGGCCTTTAGAAAGGTCACCAGTCCGCAGGGTCTGCTGACAGCTGCCCAGAGAAACGCTGTCAGATGAGAGAGCAGAATAGCAGGAACTCTTGAAATCAGTACTCTCCACTCTAAACTTCTCCAGAACTCGCAGAGGGGGTCTCCTGGATAGCTCAGAACGGCAAAGGCTCTGAAGTGAAAATCTGCATGTGCACTCCACTCATGCCCTCTTATACTCACGCAGTGATGAGGTGCACCTAAGCGCAATCAAGTGCACGCCAATATTCATTGGCCTTTTGTATAAAGCTCAAAGGCAATTGATCTCTCTGGCGAGTTCCTATATGTAATGTCAAAATGATTCGACTGAAAGGGTAACTTTGATATGCTTCTTCCACTCCTTGGTTTTCCTGGCTGTGTGCTTTGGATCATTGTCATGTTGGGAGACCCAGCCACGACCCATCTTTAATGCTCTGATTGAGGGAAGGAGGTTTTTGCCCAATATGTCACAATACATGGCCCTGTTTATCCTCTCCTTAATACAGTGCAGTCGTATACCTCTTCATTCATTTAATAAAAGGCTATATAAAGGTTTTTGGGAATATCGTAATAACAATGGTGAATGTATAATAGTCACAACAGGATCTATGACTTCTAAGCAACAACTTTAAGTTTAAGTAGCTTAGGATGGAATAGTGTCTAACACCATGTCCTAACTAAACATGATTTAACAAGTTTAACACTTAATTGCATTAAAAGATGATTGCATATTGAAACACATTTAACAAATGCATTTGTGTTTGTATGTTAGGTGACTGCTCAAGATGTCAGAAAGGAAAACCCACTGCTTATTAAATTCCGAGCAAAGTTTTACCCCGAGGACGTGGCTGAAGAGCTGATTCAAGAAGCCACACAGCGTCTTTTCTTCCTCCAGGTGAAAGAGGGGATCTTGAATGATGATATCTACTGTCCACCTGAGACGGCCGTTCTCCTGGCCTCATATGCTGTACAGATGAAATACGGTGACTACAGCAATGAATATCACATGCCTGGTTATTTGTGCAGAGACAAACTGCTGCCACAAAGGTGCTTCTCTATTCTCTATTCTACTGTTTTAACACCAACTACTGTTATAGTATGTTTTGATGGTTGCTGTTCATTTAAACACTTAAACACATTGTTCATTTAAACACAGAGTTCTAGAACAACACAAACTGACTAAAGAGCAGTGGGAAGAACGAATCCAGGTGTGGCATAAGCAACACAAAGGCATGCTCAGGTAGAAACCTCACAACTTCTGAACCCAAAACTAGCTGTTTTTGTACATGGTCAGTAAAGCTTTATCTCCACAGAGAGGACGCAATGATAGAATACTTAAAGATTTCCCAGGATCTGGAGATGTATGGAGTGAACTATTTCAGCATCAAAAACAAAAAAGGATCAGAGTTGTGGTTGGGTGTTGATGCTTTGGGACTCAACATATATGAACGTTCAGACAAGTACATCTTTGTCTATATTTTATTCATAGCTTTAATGCAAGTAGTACAACTAATTCAGTTTATTGTAAATTCTTGGCAACTGACTGTGTTGTGTTCGTATTTCTGTTTTTTTCAACAGGCTGACACCTAAGATTGGATTCCCTTGGAGTGAGATACGCAATATTTCTTTCAATGATAAGAAATTTGTCATTAAACCCATAGACAAAAAGTCACCGGTAATTAATAACCATACATTTAACCTTAATTAATTCATGTAATTATTTTACAGTCTTTCACCTGCTGCACTACATTTGCTTATCCACAGGACTTTGTGTTCTATGCACCTCGTCTGCGCATTAACAAGCGTATTCTAGCTCTGTGCATGGGAAACCATGATCTTTACATGAGACGCCGCAAGCCAGACACCATTGAGGTGCAGCAGATGAAAGCGCAAGCCAGAGAGGAGAAGAACAAGAGACAACAAGAGAGGTGACAATATTAATACCACGGCACCTCCAATGCAATTTTTTATGATGCCTAAGGTAAAATCACTTTCTGTCTTTTATGCAGACTCAGTAAGTGTGTATCTCTGTAGCTCAGTTTTAAAACATAGTGACCTGCCTAGCTAGACAGCTTATTAGAGACAGCTTTTTGATCTGATTGTCACAGAAAGTGACCTTCCTGTTGGAGGCAATACTAAGGCCCAATCCCATTTCTACCTCTTAGCCCTTCCCCTGCGCCTCTGTTTTGTGTGTTCACATGAAGGGGTTGTCTCTTTTTTTTTTTGTTGGAGGGGTTGGGGTAAGGGGAAGGGCCGGATAGCCCTTCAAATTAGTTTTTTTCAGGACCACACTACAAAAGAAGGGGTATGATTTTTCTTCAGCATAAAGGCTCCAGCGGCAAACTTGGCTGCCAGATTAAACTAAAGGACACACAAATGTAAGCATTATAAATATTTGAATCAAAAGTAATAATTTGTTTTATCTTATATTCAATCATGTGCTCAAATTATGGCCATGTCATTCAAAGAAATGTTTGCAAAAATATTGAACAAGTTTGCTAACGTTAAACTATTAACGTTACTGACTGCATGATAGTAAGAGCTGGATGTAAGAGCTGCACGATCTCTGGTGTGTGTGTGTGTGTGTGTTTGCGTGTCAGATAATAAATATATAATATATATAATTATATAATATATATAAATATATAAATATATATAAATATATATATAAATATATAAATATATAAATATAATAAAAAATATTAATTTTAAAGGGTAATGTACACCAGCAGGTATGTGTATTGTAAGACAACGTATGATGATGTCACATCATAGTAGTGGTGTCCCAATTCGCACATATAAGTGGATATTTGCCGTTACTTTTCGTTTTTTTTTTTTTTTAAGATTATCTTATATATGTGATGTGAAGAAAAAATTTCAAAAACAGATTCATAGTATTGTAACGACTGGCTGTTTTTTGGTAAGACGTGGGTATACTGAAGCTAAGCATTTCTACACATCTTTTCCTTAACATTTAGCCTGTAGGGTATAGGGGGCATTTCATGCCACTGATTACCAACCAAAGGAAACATACTTTTTACGTGTGAGAAGGTGTGCGTCGCAACGCCGAAAGAGAACGCGAACGCCGGAGAGGGAGAATGTTGCTGCCACACTAAATTAATATCCTACTCATGTTTTTCCCCTAGTTTTGTCTTTTTAAAATTTTTGACACTGGATATATCCTTGAAACAAATTGTGAATACAAATTTTTATGTAATGTCATCTCTGTACTATTTATAAACATAATAAATAAATAAAAAAAAATAAAGCATTTATTAACTTGATTTATGAATTTATTCCAACTATAATAATAGCCTATAACAAATAGCCTACATCTACTAATGGAAACATTTAAATGCATTTTAAGGTGACGGCGTATGTATCAGGCGTCTTGAGTTGGAATGTACATAGTTCAGACGAAATTTGACACAGTCTGACGGTGAGGTAAGGGTATACTGCGCCTTATCCTTAGTCTTAAAACGGCACAATTTACCCCTAATAGTAGGGTACTAGCACCTTAACGCGCCTTCTGTTGAGTTTAAACACGTGAGCACATTTGTACCTTGTACTACACTACCCTTAACATACAAGTGCACAGACAGTGTAATCCATCAGGAGACAAACTTTTCATCAGGCATCATTTATTCACACTCAGACATGTTGTCAGGTGCAGTACAGGGTGCAGATATCAGTACACATATCAGAGTCTTTTTAATGACAAAAAATGCAAACAGTTGCAACCAACCATTGGTCTGGGGGTGAAACCCTGACGATAGACTGTCAGTAGCACCAATCTGTCAGCAGAATTCCCTCCAAACTTGGGAAATAAATTGAGGACCTTGGTCAGACACCACGTCTAACGGTAAACCGTGGATCTTAAAAACGGATTCAAAAAGAGCGAGGGCCATCTCCTTAGCGGAGGGAAGTTTAGGGAATGGAATAAAATGTGCCGCTTTAGAAAAGCAGTCCACCACGGAACCGAGAGCGGACGAAGTAACCCAGCGGGCAGAGACATGACATGACTTTACGAATTACGATGAACCGATGAAACAGTACCTCTAACACCAGGATGTGCGGCTAATTAAGCGGAATGACACATTACAGGAAGCCGTAATGTCTTGGGCATGAACAGACGATTTGGAGGACAGCCAATAGGCACAGTTATGTGGGAGAGAGCTCGATTTCCCAAACCACAGCTCCTGCTATTTGAATCCAAATCCGTGTGGGGATCACGGCTGATGCCTGTCACTGAATTACATTGTAATCTTTTACGTGAGCCCATCACAGAATTTTTGATGATTATGTGACACTAACACAGAATTATGCATTAAGAGTTTGTGGGTATTTCACGCAATTCTGTGAGATCAGGTTGCTACATCACAGACTATACTGTCTCTGGACAAACAGCGGGGGTAAAATCCTCTTGAATAGCTGATGTCCTTGTGTCATTGTTCACAAACAAGATAGGCAAGATGCTTAGTTATGTTATCAATATAACAGCACGTCCAAAACAGTTTGCCTGCACCTTGCAGCCGGAGATTGAGCTCATTGAGGTGTCCCGTAATGTCAGCAAGAAACATAAGTTTCACAATCCACTTCTCCACTATTTTCTTGGTGTATTATACAATGGAGCTTCATGATGGGGTGGCCGACTTTTTTTCTCGATTGACAGCTCCTTTTTGTCTCCCAACCATGGCAGGTGCGCCGTCTGTTGTCACCGCAAACACTTTCACAATGTTAATCCCTCGTTCTTCAAAATGTTGAATTAATGCCTTGGCTACGTCCTCACCTTTTGTTGTGTCAGGCATAGGCTTCAAACGGCAGAGTTCCTCTCTGATCTGATCAGATGAATTGCAGTTTCTTGCCATTACAGCCAGGCGCGGTATGTCTTTCACGTCCACGCTTTCATCAAGTGCTAAGCTAAACATCGTAGCATCTTTCAACCCAGCTGTTTGCTGAATTCTTATATTTTCTGCCATGTCGTCAATCCGTCGCTGAACAGTTCCAGCCGATGTGGGAATGTCATTTATCCTTGCTTTGATTGTTTCTTTGTTTGGCAAGTTTTCAAAAAGAGTATCTGAGCAACTGAGAAAGGCCTCCTTTATGTATTCACCATCAGAAAAGGGCTTTCCATGTTTAGCAATGCAGTAAGCAATGCGATAGCTTTCTTCTGTGGTGTGATTTTGAGCCTTGGCAAAAACTTTGAGGGAGCAGGCTTTATTTTTCATACCTGGACACTGCATGCTTAATGCATTCTGCTTTCTCTGCTTGGTCTTTGAACGTCTTCTCGTGCTTCGTCTCAAAATGGCGCTTGACACTTGACGTCTGGCACACTACACTCTCACAGCATATGGTGCACACAGCTCGGCTGTTCAAAAACACAAAGGTAAACTCTTCAGTCCACAAGGGCTGAAATGCCCTACCTTTAGCTTTTTTACCAGGTGGTGCTGCCATTTCTGGGCTAAATATTAATTGCGTATCAATGTGCCAGAGGTTGCCGACCCCTGCTGTAGAGTAACAATTTCAGTATTTTTACATCTATGCTATTGTTGTGTTTCTCATTAGAATATGGCAGTAAATCTTAGTGGAAAGTGACTGTAACTTTCAAAATGTCCTTATGATGCTTGTACAGTGTTTCGGCTCAAGTTAGGCTGAACCTGAAGCTTATTGTAGCTTAGCTGTAGCTTATTTATATTGCTTAGGCTGATTACAAAGTGAACTAATTATCTAAAACAGTTTTCACATGAAACAGCGTGCCAGACAGTTGGAAAAATAGTGTAAATAATAGCCATAAATGTGTATAGTTTTGCTAGGAGTGTGTTGATTTGGAAATTGAGAGTAAAGCAGTGAGTTGTGTTTACAGTTCTGCAAAAAGAGTGTTGTGCAGTGGATTGGACCTAGTTTCGCAAAGTGTGTGTTACAAAATTGCAAACTAATTTCAAAGCAGTGTTTGTGCTTTTAGTTTTGTGCTATAAGAATAGGGTTAGGGTTAGGGTTTAAGCATTCAGAAAAAACTGTAATTGTGTGCTAACTGAGCAGTGCTTACTTAAGTTAACATTATTGAATGCTAAATGAACTCATGGTGCAAGCACTGAAAAATGTAGGGATTTGTGTGTTTACCACATTTGTCAAAGCAGGGAATAGTGTTTATAGTTTAGGGAACTTTGTGTGCTTTTATAAAAATAGTGTTATGATTTTGAAATTTGAGTTTAAAAGCTTGGTTATAGTGTTTTAGCAAAACTGTAACATCAATTCCACGTGACAGTACTAAATCTAGAGTATGATTTCCACAATGAGTAATTCCTGATCAGCCTAGTCTCATGGCAATTCATATTTTACATATTTTACGAGGTGGCTAATTCGTAACAAATTCGTACAAATTCATGTGAATTCATACGCTTTTTGCAAAATCATACGTATTTTACGAGCTGGCAATTTGTATGAATTTGTAGGAATGACCTACACCTAACCCCGTCCCTAAACCTACCCGTCACTGGGGCTTAGACTATGTGCCATATTTCTAGAGAGAATAGTGGCACCAACCCAGTGGGGATAAAGAACATATCTTTTAAAAACTTAGCAGTACCAATGTTACACCGTTTATATGACAAAATTCTATAGAAGTGATACTACAGTAAACTTACATGGTATGCTTGAATACATGAATTTCAAATGATTTTGAACGGGCGCTTTATCACGTCCATAACTCACCTATCAAGAAGAACCAAAACAACCTCTATGTCCGATCACAGGCCTTCCACTCCTTGAGTTCTGATACAATATTTTTTGTCTTATCGTTCTGCAGACATTTTACTATTTTGTTTTTATGTTTCTGTCGCTCTGCTCGGCTGTTCACTGAACACTGTCTCCTCCACGTCACGAATAGACAGGCTCACATTGTCAGGACTAAAAGTGCACTTAAGGTCATATTTTCTGGTTGGTTGCATCTTTGAGTGGCTTGAATAAGTCACCACAGTTTAAAGAGTATTCTTGTTGATGCAACTTTCTTAGTCATACTATTTAGTATCCAACAGTATTGTTGCAATGTCATTGTAAGGTTGAGCGAGACAAGAGATGTGTGGAGCCATAGTCTTAACCAGTGAAATTGGCTGCACAACGGGATTAGCATTAATAGCAAGAAAGATTTTATGATATGAGATCGCCATTCTATACGCCAACTCCTCCACCGGATCATCAGACAATGACTCTTTTTAATTACTCCCAGCGGCACTACCCCTCCTACCCTGTGAATTTTAAGACACCGCTGTTGCCTAAAACAAAGCGACAGAGTCAAATCTTTCCCCTGTGCTGCGAGCGCTGTGCTAGGATGGCTCTCAGGACAGCTTGTGGGTGACTTCTGTTTATGTAATGAATCAGAGATTCACACTCTGGTCCGAACACCACTATCCACAAGCTCTGCGCTCTGCTCTCACACAGAATATTAATTTATTACCATATTTTAAATCAACTAGAAATCATGTATAATTTATACAATTTTATTTTGAAATGTATGTCAATGACAATTGGCTGAAGCGGGAAGAGATCGCGCCTCATTTTGGAGTTTCTGCTCACTTTTGGAGTTCTCGCCCCATTTTGGAGATCTCTGGTCTGCAGTTACACCTACTTGGATGTTTAGGAAGTTTCTATAATGTCAGTATCTGATGCATAGTCTCATTTTCAATTCCAGAAATTAGGGGTACATTTTACAATTTAAAGTCTTCTTGAAAGACAGCTCATTAGTTTTTGAAACAGAACATAATGTTCTTCTAATGGTGACAATGTTGTTATGCATTTTCATTTTAGAGCACTTCTGGAAAATGAGAAAAAAAGAAGAGAAAATGCAGAGAAAGAAACTGAGAAGATTGCGAGAGAGACGATGGAACTAGTTGAAAGGCTTCGACAAATTGAGGAGCAGACCAAAAAAGCGCAAGAGGGTTGGAATTACAAATTACAAATCTATTAGTAGTAATCTATTAGTACAAATGTCACATTAATAGCTTATGAGTTTGTATAATTGTTTCTCAACTATTGTAACCAAATAGACTTGGAAAAACATTGGCTGTTCTTGAATAGGTTTCCTAAATATACCACATGTCTGCATGTAGTCACATAGTCCTGCCACACGCTGAAGCTCAATAGATCAGGCTGGATGCTCAAACAAACAAAGACACCTTAACTATTTCTAGCATATTTTACTTTTCAGAAAAAGTTTATTTATGTAACATTATAGTTGTGTCTTCCAGAACTTGAAGAGCAGACCAAGCGGGCGTTGGAGCTGGAGAGGGAGAGGAAATTTGCGCAGGAAGAAGCTGAGCGACTGGAGAAAGGCCGCAGGCATGCAGAAGAAGTGAAGTCAGCATTACTGCAGCAATCTGAGAGCCAGATAAAGAACCAGGAAAATCTGGTATTAAGGCATAAGTACTAAAACCTTTGAGAGCTACATTATGATCCTACATAGTTAATTTACTCAACCCATTCCAAACGTGCACATTTCTTTCTTTGAGAAACTATATATGTAGCCTATGACTCGACATATGATGCCACTTACGTTATATATTGTACATCAAGTCAGAAGTCACCCAAGAAGCCAGAACCGTATTATTTAGTGTAATGTACATAAATTAAATACAAAAGTATATATAAGTTAAAAACTAGAACTGTTACAAAAACCCATTTATCTGCTTCATAGGACATGTGAATAAGTTAGTTTTACTTTGCAGTACTTGCGGATACATCTAATTTACTTCTTTACATGAGTTCTAAAAACTCAAAACTTGATTTGCAGTACCTCTTTTTACCTTCTGCCTGAAACATTGATTTATTTACATGGAGTTAACATTTATATCCAAAGGCAACAGAGCTGGCCGAGCTGACATCCAAGATCACTCTTTTGGAAGATGCCAAAAAGAAGAAAGAGGACGAAGCCAGGAAATGGCAGAGAAGGGTGAGAGTGTAAATGTACTGTTGCATCTGTTTCATATGGTTAGCATTAGACAAAGACTTTAGCAGTCTCAGTATGAATATCTTGGCAGGCCATTATGGTTGAGGTAGACCTGGAGAAGACAAAAGAGGAGATGAAGAGTAAGCTAATTGGGGTCCACATCCAGGCAATGTCCCAGACGGAGAATGACCATGATGAAAATGATGAGAGCAGTGCCGAGGCCAGCGCTGAGCTCACATCCACTGGATCATATCGAGACCGCAGTGAAGAACAGCGCATAACCGAAACGGAAAAGAATGAACGCTTGCAGAAGCGCCTACAGGTGAATAAAAACTAATATATAATGTTAATAAAAAAAGAGATATCGCTTCCATGGCCTAGTTTTTAAAAGCTTTTCCAAGGGCGTCTAACTAAACAATGCACATTTTGTATGTTCTCCTGATCAAATACAGCTGATTCAACTTGTTGATTTGTACGTGTATGTTTATGGTTTGTATGTGTGGGCATCACAAGTTCAAATCCTGCTCAAGCCATTTGACAACTGAGTTTGACAAACAGTCCAAAAATAAAACTAAAGAAATGATTGGCATCCCTGAACCTTTGGTTCACAATAAACTGCCTTCATAAAGTGCCTTGTGTCAAGGACATTGCCTAGTAACGTCCACAGAACGTTCTGCGATGTTGAGTTTGCGGTATTTGGAGGACCTTCACACAGCATTCAGGATGTTCTTGGCACGTTTAGGGGACCATGTTTTTTTTGGAAATTTTTATGTTTTTAAAATGTCCTTGGAACATCCCCGCTGGTGTCAAGGATGTTGCCTACTAACGTCCTCACAATGTTCTGAGACAGTCACGATGTTGAGTTCTTCAAAGGGTTGGAGGACCTTCACACAACATTCAGGATGTTCTCGGAACGTTTAGAGGACCATGTTTTACTTGGAAATCTGACATTCCAAAAATGTTCTCAGAACATCCACACTGGAGTCAAAGACATCACCTAGTAATGTTCCACATTGTGCGGTTCTTTAAAGGGATGGGAGACCTTTACAGAACATCCGGGATTTTCTGTGATCTTTAAGGGGACCATTACTACAGGATGTTCCCTATTGGTTAACACATAAACACACTTGTCTTAACACACTTAACACATCCAAACATGAAATACCAAGCAAGAAAAAAATAATTCATTTATTTTGTGAACAAAAACGGATTCTAAACAAATATTAAACATTGCCACTTGCAAAATATGGAAAATAATAATTTTAACAAAGCATGAGAGGTCATAAAAATTGCATGTTATTTTGTATTTAGTACTGTTCTGCATGAGCTATTTCACCTGACAGATGTTTATATACTCCACAATACTTTTTTTATGAGTCCTTTGCTTACTCTTTTCAAAAGTAACTGTATAATTTTGAGATCCATATTTTCAATTATTTGCTAATTTTCAACTATTGCAAGAACGTGAAAACATTTTCTGATGCTTAAGAGGGAAACACAAAATATCAAGAGCCAGGGGTGGAAACTTTTTGAAATGGATGATTAGAAAAATTTTACTTTTTTTATTTTGGGAAACGTGATTATTTATGTAGTTAATGAAATGCAAATGCATTTTGTACTCGAGCATCTGTAAATATATTCACCTTTTATATTAGTTGTGTATGATTCCTTTAGTTGTCTTTAGTGTGAAAAGATGCAGAACATGTTGGAAAATCAATGCATGTGCAGGAGATGGAAGATTTTTCTGAAGAACAGCTTCTCAGAACCTATGAACAACTATCACAAAGCATAAAAACAGTCATAGGTCACCAGGAAACACAGTTTTACACAATTGTATAGAACAATTTACTGCTATAAAATATTTTGTATATCCTAATAAGGTGAAAAACCCCATCTTGATAAAACTATAAACTTACACTACCAGTCAAAGGTTTTTGATTAATATTATTAATATTAACAAAATATTATTATTAGCCATTTAATATATAATAATGATAGTTTTATGATAATATTCCCATTAGATTATTAAAATAATATTAACACAATCCCTCAGAAATCATTCTAATATGCTGATTGCTGTTCAAGAAACATTAATTATTATTGTTATTATCAATTTAAAACAGCAAATGAGAATATTAGAATGATTTCTGAAGGATTGTGTAACTTGTGTAATGATGCTACAAAAAATAGCTTTGAAATCACAGCATTTTACAGTATATTCAAATAGAAAACTTATTCTAAGTATTTCGAAATTAATGCAGTCTTGGTGAGCAGAAGAGGCCTCTTTAGGAAGCGTAAAAAATATTACTGTTCAAAAACTTTTAACTGGAAATGTACTGTCACATGATAATATGACATTGGTCCCTTTTTTGGCCTGTCAGTAATATGTTGCTGCAAATGGAGCTCTGTATTGGAGGATGGTCTCGACAACCTCGGTTGAGAGACCAGAGGCTATGAGTTGTGCCACCTCAGGGGCCACACGCGCAGCTTCCATAACTCCGGGCGAGGGTGCATGATTGTGCCCCCTGCCTGTGAGAGGAGGTCCCTCTTGATAGGAATCTCCCACGGAGAGCCGTCTAGGAGGGCCGCCAGGTCCGAGAACCATACTCTGCCTGGCCAGAACGGTGCTACAAGTAGTAGACTAACCGCCTCCCGGCACACACACTCCAAATGTCTTGGGAGCAGAGCGATTGAGGGAAAGCCATACAGACAGAGCCTCTGCCATGTCTGTACCATGGCATCCAGCCCCAGTGGATTTGGATGAACTAGAGAGAACCAATGCATTCTCTCAAGTCCTGAAGAGGTCCACCTCTGCCCGATAGAATACTCTCCAGATCTGCTCCACCACCTCTGGGTGGAGCATCCATTCCCCGGGCCTCTGCCCCTGTCTCGACAGAATGTCTGCTCCTACTATTAGGTGCCCAGGAATGTAGACGGCTCTCAGTGTGAGGAGAAACTGCTGGTGAGAGTGCAAGCCCAAAGGGGAAAACCTGATGCTGGTATGCTTTGCCCCCAAAAGCGAACCTCAGAAACTTCCTGTGAGAAGGATGGATCGTTATGTGAAAGTATGCATCTTTTAGATCTATCATGAAAAAACAGTCCTAGGACCTGATTTGTGACAAGACCTTCTTGCCAGTAAGCATCCTGAACTTCAGCTTTATCACTGAGCGATTCAGGAGCCTGAGATCTAGGGCCTCAGCCCTCCATCCTTCTTTGGAACAATGAAGTTGCAGCTGTAGAACCCGGACTCTATTTCGTGAGGAGGAACCACCTCGATGGCCTCCTTTTTTTTAAAAGAGTGTCTACCTCCTCTGTACCTATAGTGTGGGCAGAACGCCTGCAAAACTGGATTCTGTAGCCTCTTTCTAAAGTGTGCAGGACCCAACTGGACACCTTTGGCATTAGTATTCATGCTGTCTACTAATGGAACCGAGGCAGGTGGTGCTCTGGCCAGTCCCTCGCGAGGGCCAAATAGCGAACTTCTCAGCCCGCTAGAGTAATGGGCTGGGGAAACTGAGAATGGCGCTCGCTGGAGACGGTGGTGTGACCAAAAAATAACCAAAATGGAACGTCCTCCTAAAGTCATACTTTGAACATTATAATAAGAATAAAAGAGGACCATGTGAGAATGTTCTGTTAATGCCCCAAATATCCGCTTTGTAATAGTATTGTAAAGTCTTATATTCGACATTGAGCACCAGCACATTCATAACCAAAAGAGGACGTTTTAGGAAGTTCCCTAATGTTCTGTAAAGGTTTGGGACTTTTGTCACCTTTAGAGAACTTTGCACAAGGTTGCAAGAATTATGGAATGATTTTAGACTCAAAATGATTAATATTGTTGATGCACACACAATTATCCATGCGCTACATAAATTGAATGCACGTTCATATTACAAACACACAGATACCTTTCAATTTGAGTATGTGGACATTCAGGATTAAATGCTTCTTCAGCGATTTGTACAAATAAAGACATGTTTGTGAATAAAACTGGTCTGTTCTAAATTAATATATCATAAATTGCACATGTAAAAAAGAATCTGCGATTGTTAATCAGGTAACACGCGTTCATTTACTGATGTTTTGTTCGAGTCGATCTTGGTCAGTTCATTTGGATTCTGAGACTTCATTTTCACATTTTTACAGCTTTTCAAAACAAACACACACACAAAACTACCTACGCACAAGACTCACTGCGATTCATTAACAGGCGGAGAGTAAGTCTCAAAATCCAAATGAACTGAACAGGATCGACCAGAGCAAGAAATCATTAAATGCACACGCAGATTCCCTTTTGCACATGCAAATTATGACATTTTAATAGAAAATAGAACATTTATGCTCAGAAAATGACTTTGAACCCTGAACATTAATGTAATTCATAACTATGGACACACCAGTTGAACCATTTGTTTCAGTGTTAAAATGCACATATGCTAATTTTTCCAAATCGTCCAGTGGATTGGAGTGAGCCTTGTGTGAAAATGAAATCCAAATGAACCAATCAAGATCGACTCAAACAAAACGTCAATAAATGAACGCATGTCTTCTGTTTAACAATTGCACAAATTCATTTTGCATGCACAATGTATGATATATTAATGTAGAACAGACCAGTTTTATTTGCAAACATGTCTTTATTTGTACAAATCTCTGTACAACATACTCAAATTGAAAGGTATTTGTGTGTTTGTAATAAGAAACGTGCATTAAATTTATGAAGCGCATGGATAATTGTGTGTGCATCTATTAATCATTTTGAGTCTAAAACCATTCCATACAAGAAGTTGGGTAACACCGTGCAGTAAACAGTTTGCTCTACAAACTCGTGTGTTCATGGTCTCACTGAAATGATACGTATGATGTGTTTATGTCTTTGCAGGCTCTGAGCTCTGAGCTGGCAGACACTCGTGATGAAAGCAAGACAACTGCAAATGACCTGATCCATGCAGAGAATGTGAGGTTAGGGAGGGACAAATACAAGACTTTACGGCAAATTCGGCAAGGAAACACCAAACAACGCATTGATGAATTTGAGTCCATGTGAATTCTCAGGTGGACAGAATGTGTATCTGTTAGTTACTTTAATAATCCATTACAGAGCATTTTAAACAAGAGTTTGTGTCCAAATCAGTAGCAGGTGTGCTGAAGTGATCTTATTCTTTCAGGTGAATCAAAAACCTAACATCAGGTTAAAACAAGGATAAATGTTGTGAATCTATTTGAATTTAGAAAATTAGACTGTGTTGAGTTCACATGATAGTTAATTTTAAAGAAACAAACAAAGGCATAATGTACCCATACCCCTGATGTGTAATGTCTCACTGCATTTTAAAAATAAAGTGACAAGTTTCAACCACATGATCCTGATGTTTTGGTAAAGAAGTTTGATATCCTCCTGTCACTGAGCCTCACTGAGGACTTCAAACTATGGTCTGACTTTGTTTTGCTGTTTTGATAAAATTCATTTTATTTTACATTTTATTCTTCATCAGTTAGGAACCTAGGTGTGCTGTTTGATAGCAATCTTTCATTTGAAAGCCATGTTTCTAGTATCTGTA
>JAUYWG010000012.1:285331-303423 GCA_034779775.1 Enteromius afrohamiltoni
GTGGAAACGTCAGTATTCGGGTGAAGGTTCCCGCTGCCGATGACCGGAGAGGGCCACAGAGGAGCGATCCGTGACACTACTCCATGCGGGCGGAAGCGGAAGTCAAATTATTAATTTTTACATTTAAGTGCATAGTAGTTAAGGCCACCTAATGCAAATTGTGACCAACGTGAATGCAATTAATTGGGATATCATTAATGCAATAATAAATGAACTTACAGCCCTAATTACTAGAATGTAGTTACTGTGCATTTAAGTTCATAAGCAGCAGTTAGCTGTTTCTAAAAATGTCATTGAAAAAGTAAAATATTTTATTATGGAAAGTATATACACTGAAAAAAATGTTGAATTTACTTAATTTTATTACATCAAGGGGTTGCACAAAATAAATTTATCTAAATCCAGATATATTTATTAAGTTGAGTGAATTTATATTTTATAAGTTGAGTTTACTTATATTTAATACATTGAGTTTATTAATCTCTTTCAGTAATTTCAGATTAATTATATTCATAATTTTAGCTAAACTATTTTGAGTAGAATTTACTCAAATTTATTGTGCAACCAGATCAATTTAATAGTTTAATTTCTATATATTAAAATTAATGAAAAATAAATGAATAGGGAGACATCATCCTACACTTAAATAAAGAAAAAAAAAAGATATGTTTGATTTACTTATCTTTAGCCATTAGCTAACTTGTTGCGCAAAACATAAGGATATATCCATAACATATCCAAAACATTGGATACATGCACAGCATGCCTAAAGTATTATTATTATTATTATTATTATTATTATGAAAATACATTCCCACAATGGTAACCCCTCAAAACACCAACATAGCAGAAGGTCTTTAAAATACAAATATAAAATAGCATTAAACAATTACAATTAAGAATCCCAGTTGAATCATCTTAATAAACATGCCTAAAATAACATTTTATTTCAAGATTTACTATCCTTATCCTGCCCTGTGCAATGCATGATGGGAAGAGGAAATCCACTTCCTACTTGCATAATTAAAATAATTTGTGTTCTTTTAAAATGAAAACACATTTTTTTTAAATCAGCCGAACAGTATTGGTAAATAATTTTTTTTGAGTGTTCCGAAAATGCAGAGCTGGATTCAGCATTCAAAGGAGTGCATCACGTTCAGTCCTTCAGAAAAAAAATGTGCCTTCAGAAAAAAAATGTGACTGCACATGCACAGACCGGACAGTATATGAAACTTATTTTTTTCTAATTACTTTTAATCGAATGAAATTAACTGGTTTTAAACAAAGGCAGAGAATTTGAAAATTAATAACAAGTAAGATTAAATAACACAGTGAAATTAACCAGATAAAAACATGTAACATTTACAAGGTGTCAGAATAATTTTTTTCAGTGTATGCATCTGAGTGCATGATTAATCATGCTTTATTTATCTTATTTATGTCATGATTAAACTAATTTTAGCATGTTAAATGTAGCTACTGTTGTGTCAGGGTATGTAACTATTTCATGCACAATAAGGAATGAAGTGTTGAATATGTTTCTCGTCTCTCTCATGTTCTATGGGTGCATACTGTCTCCCACAGCCTAATGGAAAAGGTCAAACTAGCCCTTCAGATGACATTTTCACCCACTCGATCATGCAAATATGGCCTCCATAAATCAGTCACCTTTTCATGAGAACCGCTTTTGTCTATGCCATCGTTTCTTCCAGCACAAATACCTAGCCCTGGAGAGCTAACCCGCTGAGGCAAACATCAGGGCAAGACACTCTACTTGCTTGGACAATGGTCCCATTGAACTATGCCATCATCCAAATGAGAAGTGACATTATCCGCCGTGACCCAGACGGAGCTGATGAGAAGATGGAACAGGTCCAGAGGGTCTTGGCTGTGTAGTGTGACCTACCGCCATATTCCTCTCTCAAAACAAATCAGACAGAATCACAGTGGCTCTGCTGATAGGAATCTTAAAGCATGAAGTTCTGCTTTGTTGCCTCAAATTATGTATGCAGGAAATTGATTTTATGCTCAACTACTCTAATTGACTACAGTACCACAACATTTAAAATTTCTTGGAAGAAAATGGACATATTTTACGAGTGCTTAAAAGTAAGTATACTGTATGTTGTAGACATGTTGAGCCTGAGCTAATATGCCCCTATTCCACACTTTTCTGATTTGATTTCATTAATTTGTTTAAAACATTTGACTGACTGAAAGATACCAAAACAACAATGACTATTATGGCTCAAATATAGCTCATGAGTTTGGAGTATTACATGAAGTATTAGTTACTGTTTAGTAGTTACTAATTCGTCATGCTTTTATTAATTCATGTGTAATTTATGTGTAGCACCTAAATCATTTATTTTAGCTTGAACAAGTCAATCCTTAACACACTACTATGATTTTAGTATTTGAATCAATTATATTTAATGAATACAATAGGACTTTTTTTTTGTACAGTTGACAACAGTGTTACAACTCGTAGTGTTTCTTTTCTCATTTTTTGTAAACAGTATGTTGTTGTTGTTTTTTTTTATTAAAACTGTTTAGCTGTCATAATGTTGCATCTTGTCATCATTATTGTAGACAAAATAAATTATAAAAAGGGCTTTATCAAGTAAAACTTTTGTCAGCACTTTCATTAACAAGATTAACACCAGTACTCCCAAACTGCACAGAAAACAATGCCAGCACCTGGAGGGGTGATAATTAGCGTCTCGAAAATGTTTCTCTCATTTGCAGAAGGTTGATAGCTACAAATACACCTCCATGAAAAAAAAAAAAAAAGACAGGAGATGTTTCTGCCTTTGGCAAGAGGACAATGTCATCGGATAATGATCTTGCAGGAATCCCCTGGAAAGCTATCAGCACTTAAGTCTGCAGACCTGAGAGCGCTAACATTCAACTTTTCCTCAGGTGATTAAATCGCGAAGGACACAATAAAGGTTAGTTTAAGATCATAACTCAATTATCCAAGCCCTTTTCTACTCTGCTCGTGAACCGGTGGCTTTTATTTCTGGCTTTGTGGCAAAGGTGCCTTGAGGCTCGTCGCAACTGGTGACGAAATACTGTTGGCAAGCTTTACGGCAAATAGCAATGGCAAATCCACAGATAGAGCCATTACTAATGATCTGCACATTGCCAGGCTTCTGACAGCTGCCCTTGTCATATGGAGGATGTAATTAAAACAAACAGCGAATAGGTCCTGTGGTCAGCGCCATTGCTGTGACTGCAATAACTTCTGACAGGTACACTGTAAGGGGCCCACATGATTTCACGCCGCTTTTAGTCTGCCAAGGTAATTCTCTACTGTTCTGAGCTCTTCATTCATGAGTGAAGTTTGAGGAGTTGTCATCGATTTTCTGCTCAAACACAATGGAACCAATCGTTATCCTTCAGGAATCAATTGTCAAGATCTCAGATATTCAGCAGAGTACAAGCTTGTTTCTCTGTTAATTTGCTTGTGTTTGCCACTTGCAGAAACATCAAGTCTCCCTTGTAGTCTAGGAGACTGTAGCTGCGTCATGACTACGACAAAGCCTAAAAAAGGTTTGAACAGCTGAGATCAGGGAAATTCGCAAGTACTCTCAGGTGTTGTGAAAGCAGGCCACGGAGATGCACATCACCGCAGTGCCTGAATTACATGTTCGGTCGCACACGCACGCACGCAAACACCCTCTTGAGGACGTTACTCATGCTTTGTGTGAATTAATCATCATAATTAGCAGACCTTGTAGTATGCAACTTTCAAAATAGAAATGGCCTCACAGTGATGTAGCACTTTCTATTAAAATCGAAGGGGTGTGTGTGTGTGTGTGCTGTCCTCTCTGCTGTACCTTATCGAGTTGAGACACCATGTGTTGACCTTGTATCCCGTTTGTGCTTATTTAGCGGTAAATTGGCACAAATGATATTTTCCTGTTCTTGCGTCCCGCTGTGGTTCTGCGGTTTATTTGTATCACATGTTAACCCCCAATCCTGCAGTGCTGAGACTAAACCACTCTGCAGCACACTTAATATGATTTACTCAACTAGGACATGCTCCTGCATCCGCATCCTTGTTGGACCTCGGACAACATTCCTAGCAGGCAGTTCAGCTGAGGGTCCAAAAGCAGCTTGGGTAGATCTATAATTTTTTTTTTTTTTTTTGTAAGAATGTGTCCTACTTCGGTCTGTCATAAGTGCATTTGAGCTGACCTCCGGTAAAATTTCATGTTATATTGTGAAATTTAAGCAAAGGTTGAGACTTTTAGTTCTATAGAAGCTAGTTAGTCAAAATTTAGCAATTTATAGACAGAATACGCAGTAGAAAACAAGGGCATAAACAAATATTAGCAAAATAAATGCTAGAGGCAGTAAAACACCAATTATAATCATAAATTATGATTACGGGGCAGTTATTTGCAAAATCCTATGCTATGACCTCAAAACGCTTTTAGTGTGGACTGTAAACTAATACATTTTGCCATTTACACATGTAACTAGTTCTGTATGGCTTTTTTTCCCGACGGAGTAAACTTGCTTGATAGCTCACCTGGTACATCATTGCATTTGCAATTACTGACATGTAATATTGCATGTTTTTTTTAGTACTGTTTGCTTTTGTCCATGTTTAACATTTGCTATCAGTTAGATTTATAGCATTGGCAGTACGTTATTATCAGGCAATGACCTTTTAGTGCCACTTGCTGGACATTTTATTTATAAACACCGGTGATATACAACTACCGATGTATTAACATTTTTCCAAATTGTTATGTTTATCTGTTTCAGATCGAATTGGGTGGCCTTTAACTCCACTCACTGGCCATTTTCATTTTCACTGGACATTCTCATGTCATGCAGGAAGCAGCTGGAAATCATTTTGCAGAAATGTCACCACAGGCCCTTTTTTTTTCAATGAACCTGGGTTCCTTTTACCAATAAGCAAGTCAGTACGTCCTATTACCTGTGACAATCCTCCAGAGTAATCTGGTGTTTAGAGTATTGCTCAAGGTCACAGTGCTCTCTGTTCATGAATTGCACCTTGCAGGTTTTAAACCTGTCAGTGCACACCCCAGATCTTACACCAGATCTAAACCCTATGTGCCTTGACAAGGTTACACTTACAAGCTTACAAGAGTAAAGCAGTGCATCTTATTGGGTAAAACATACTGCCACTTGGTGTATATAATATTGCAGTATTTCAGCTGTAATGTTGTCTATTCATTGGGGATACTTTATAGGTGGAGGAATTCAAGGTATGTAATTCCTCTGGCTGAAATCTGTTCCAGCACAACAATAGTTCAGTATGAATAGTTCAGACTCGTCCCAACCCATTTATGTTCCATTTCTCCTATGTGCCTTCCTGCTTTCTGTATTTGGGCATCTTGTACCTATTTTATAAGCTAAGGTTGCCCACAATTCTTTTTTTTGGGGGGGAGAAAATGAGAAAATGGTGATTTAAACATATTGCATAACATATTTTGTGCATAAAAGTAACTTTTAATGAGAAAATCACCTCTGTCTCTTGATTTCATCAGTCTGTTTCAAAAGGGAAAAGTGCGTTTTTACTAATAAATAAGTACAAGTTTTTAGTATAAGTTTTTCAAAAACTACTATACTTTTACCTACAGTGAGTTCACCTATGAATTTGTTCCAAATTATTATTTTCAAATTGGCAATCCTTAAATTCTATCTTAATTAAACTGCTGTTAGAATAGTCAATTTGCAATCAAGGACAACAACACAATTAACGGTAATTTGCTGTAAATGAGTAAGATGAGATAAAAAAGGTCACAGATGGTGCTATAATAAACAACGATGGAAAATACAATTGCTCTAATATTGCAGTGTCTACAACATGTGTTGAATATGGCATATGTGTTTGTTTCATTTGCTTTGTATATTTTCATGCATACAATTTAAAGAAATTGAAAGAGAACACAGAAAAAGTATTTATGGTGTTCTCATATATGGAATCACCAGTCAGATATTGTCTCATCATTTTATTGGCTGAAAGCAGGTGTCAGTCAATCACTGGGCAATGGTGCAGCTTTGGAGGCGGATTGATGGGAGTGTGCCACTGCTCTCTGCCATACCTCCTCTAGTGCATCAAACATCCTGGCTCGCAGAGGCCTGCGTGCCAAAGGACAAGGCATCCATCAGGCGGGTGTCATTGCTAATTACCCGACAGTTCCTGAAAATTGGGTTTTAATTCAAAGAAAAATAGGATACCCAGCATCCCCTTCAAAAACCAATTTGGAGAGCGGCATGTCGTATTGCTCAGTCATGATCGAGTTAATGCCTTTGGAGTCAGTTATCATTAATCAGATTTGGTGGGAATGAATTAACTCACAGCTACTGGATGTCATCCAACCCTATGGGCTGTTTGCATGTGAAGGGAGGTGCATGAAGTATTAAAGCCCGCTCTAATGTGAGATGAACGTGTGTCAGTCACACTCTGCTCTGTGACAGAGAGATAAGACTGGAACTGTTCGATGTGAGATGATCTGTTAATGCGGGGCCATTGCCAGAACTGCTCAAATTAACTTGAAGGAAAGGCCTGACGGAGAGGATGTCATATCTGACCTACCAAACAGAACAATAGCTTCACCCAATATATATTTTTTAATGTCTTAACAAGAAATGGCCCCCCAGAGAAATACAAGAAAAAGATTTAGCCACACAGTCCAAAAAGCCATTCTATTTACACTCTGCAAAGTATTTTCATTGTAAAATAATTGTATTATAATTATTATTATTTTTATTACATATTATTTATTTTTTAGACCTGTTGCTGTCTGCATTTCAATTGTGGTCTAAAATAGCAGGGAGATTAGGCTAATACTGGTGATGTAGGTCTGCGTGCATTTCACAGAACTAAGTATGCAAATTTCGAACTTCCGTGCTCTGTTATTCAGACTTTGATGGGACCTCGTAAATCCGGTAATCCTGCAAATAGAACAGCAGCGTACTTGATAATGTCAATCAGCTCACCTTGGCTACTGGAAATTTCCTCACTGTATTTAAGATGAAATATAATATCACCACTGTCACCAATTTCATTTAAACATGTTAATAGTTGCAGAAATGTAGTTCAGGGAATGCAGATTAATTACAGTGAAACTAAATATTATATTAAAATAGCCTCTTTTTATTTTAATTTGAATTTTAGAGTCTTTATAGATTAATAGAATAATACTGTAGAATAAAGGCTAAAGATTACCCAGCCTGATCTCATGGCAATTAGTACAAATTCAGGGATTTTCTTTTCGCTAAATCGTACATATTTTAAGAGTTGGCAAGTCACATGAATTTGTACAAATGACCTAAACCTACCGTCACTGGGGTTTAGACAAATGGTACTAAATCTTATGAGTGAGGTCGTATGAATTGGCAGCATTACCTGTTTGATGAACCCAAACTAAGTATCTTATATCTTATGTTTAACCCCTAGAGACATCAGAGCCAGCAGCAAATGCCAGAAGCACTAACTGAGTTGAGGCTGTTCTCATCAGGATACACTTAGCGCCCTCTGATCACTTTGAGCTCACATCTATGTAATCACACAAATCGGCGCTGTCTTTATAAGAAGAAAGCAGATTGTAGTTTTAAATATTTACAGTCTCACCTGAAATACTGTGTTATTGTGACACAATAACACAATAATATTTAACAACAATAAATACATTTAAAAAAGCAAATAAATGGTGGTTGAAATCAGCATGTTCAGTGCCGTCCCTGAAGGTTCCAGACCTTTCTGGAAGGGACTTTCTGAAGGCCATGTATTTAGATCTTGGTTCCTGTAGTTGAAACACACTGGGTACAGGCAGGGGAAAGTTGTGCGTGTTCTATTTACATTGTGTAAAAATTGTTTAAAAAATTCATTGGATGCCCATTTTCCAAAAATGTATACGATTGAGAGCAAATTTAAATTTACATTTATTCATTTAGCAGACGTTTTTATCCAAAGCGACTTACAGGTGGGGAAAACAGCAAGCAATTAGTCCTAAAGAGGCAAAAAACAATTTAGGAAGTGCTCATTATACCGTATAACAAGCGATGTTCAGATAAGTGCAGGCTAGAAAGGGAAAGAAAGGATATGGTTAAGAGATTTTTTTTTTTTTTATGTCAAGTAGTGTTGAAAGAGATGGAAATCGTGAGCTAAGTAATTTAACAGAAACAAATACAATTTTAAGTGATTGAAATGTGAGATGTAAACGGCTCTGTAAAACTACTTAACTTAATTGAAAATAAATGACTTTCTGATATGCAATGTGGAAAAATTTGCACTTGAGTTGAACATGGATTAAAACGTGTGTTGATAGTGTCAAAAGTTTTTATCACAGGTCTTACTTTCTACATATCACAGATCAGCCAGGCTCTACTATCACCCAATCACAGCTCACTCTCACACCTGAATCCGCTATCACCTCCGTAATCAAGCCTCAGCATAAAAGCATACACCTCATCTCACTCAGTGTCCGGTCTCATTCCTACGAAGTGGACTCTGTAACTCTTGGATGTTGCTTACCGCTTAAACCTTTCGTATCTCCCTTCAGTCTCTGTGTATACAGCTACTCTAAAAATTCTGCCAAAAAGGTGAAATATTATAATATTAATAGGTACATCTTTCTTGGAACTACTGTATATTTGCTGAATTTAGAGCAAATCATAAAATAATGTTCTTTGTGTGTGTAAGTGATTTACAGTATCATTTGCATTACTGCATTAATTCAGTATCACATTTGCAACCATGTTAATATTCAGGAAAAATATTCAGCTCTCTTCTTCGACTGATCACTATACCTTGTTGAAAATATAGAAAAGCAGTAACAGGAGACATGAATAGACTTCACCCGTAAACAAACCACTATACCGTAATGTGTGCTGTTTTCAGCGATTAAGAACAACTTTGTTCAAGATGCCTTTTCGAGGTTAGAGGTTTTGTTTCAGGTAAACATTGCACTGCACTTTGATGTTGCATCAAAACAGGAACTAAACAGCACGTCTAAGACATACTGGCAAAGATAGGAGCTATATATGTAAAATATGTGAAAAAATAATGTGTTTTTGCAACAATCCAGCATTAAAACCTATTGTATAAACTCAACATAAATTAAGACTAAATTAAGATATACTTTTATTAATAAAAGTATATAGGACACCTCTTTTCCCATCACCGCCAGCGTTTTTGATGAGTTGCACATAAATTAAACATAAAGCACGAGCCCGAGACGGTTTGGACATGGTTGTCTATCAGAGGTAAAAAAGGATATAAATACTGTTCAGTTTCTCACAAAAACCGATCGTTTCGTGTCTTAAGACATCAATGTATCGTCACGAGCCACAGGGTGTAATTTGGATTCGTCTGTGCATGTTTTTTTTACTTTGAAAGGTTTGGTGCCCATCCACTTCCATTAAATGACTACCAGACTGCCACGGTTAAAGTTAAAAATCTTCGTTTGTGTTCTGCTGAGGAAACAAAGTCATCTTGGATGCTCTGGAGGTAAGCAAATAAACACCAAATTTTCATTTTTGGGTGAACTATCCCTTTAACTGACAAGATAACTCATCAATGGAGGGAATGACAGTGCCGGATTTGTTTTACTTATTAGTATAAGCACAACATTTTGTACACATGCTCTATACATAAGACATTTTCGCATCAGTCTTGGCCTTTAAAAAATCCCAATATGTTCCTCACTTGCAGCATACGATGAAATGCATGGAATTTAGGATCAAATCCAATCGTCAGTTCATTTTGTAAATGAGGCCGCTGATTTGTGTTTGCTTGATTAGTGATTACAGGATTGCAGCTACAGCAGTAGCACCACATGAAAGCGGCGGAGGGAAGGAACATGTGATTGATTAGTAATGGGCCTTACAGCCAGTGAAGAACAGGCCTCCGGTTTCTCCAGCTGCTTCTGTGACACAATGGCGCTCGGCTGCTTTTGATCAACTCCACAGCGTGACACTCATTTGAGCAATCCATGTCCACAGGCTTCCACTAAAGGCCGAGGTGTCTCATATGATAAGAGGCCTCTGATCAGGCTGATGGTGAATTTAATCAGAGGCCACATCGCCTACAGCACACGCGAACACAGAGCGCAAGCTAGGGCAAAACATGGATGGTAAGCCACTGCCTTCTGGAAGACAAACCCAGAAATATTCAGATGTAGACCATATAGAGAGATAATCCATGAATACTGCACAAATTAAAGAAACGGCCCCACTTTACCTGTGTACTATTATTAACTGCTGTGTAAGTACACATTGCTACATCGTACAGTATCTACAGGGTGGGTCATTTATGTGGATACACCATATTAAAATGGGAATGGTTGGTGATATTAACTTCCTGTTTGTGGCACATCAGTATATGTGAGGGGGGGAAACTTTTCAAGATGGGTGGTGACCATGGTGGCCATTTGTATCTGTATAAATGGCCCAACCTGTACATTACATTGAAATACAGTAGGCCTATACTGTACCCACTTTACCTTTTATTTCTGCAGTCAAAGTCTGTGTGTGCAACATAGTCTCATCACTACTGATAGAAATTCACAACAAAAGAAAAAAACTGTTCAAAAGTTTGCAGCCGGTACTTTTATACACCATTGATGACCATAAAAGACTTAAAAAAGTAAATGAACGTAAATAAATAAAAACTTACCAATCACACACATTTTAGCGATAGTGTGTATTTATGATGTTATAATGTTTGATAAATTCAAAAGTTTAAAACAGCTATAAAATGAATATCAGTGCTGATGTGAGATTGTGATATAACTTTACATTAAAATTACAATCCCCTATCAGTTTGTCAGTTTGCCGATGTCATTGTAGAGAATGTCTCCATGTCTGATATATCTAGCTCCTGCAGCCTTTGCTAAAATATGTATAAATGTCTAACAGTGTTTTTTTTTTTTCAGAATCCACTCTCTGCTTCTCATGCAAGATTGACACAGAGTTAAGTGGAAGTTGCTGGGAAATATGCATTACACATGCCACTGAAAAAGTAATATGCATGTGATTGTTTAAAGTGGTACACGGAGGAGCTTGTCTCTAGACCAGAGGAGTAGCAGAGGTAGGGAAAGCAATAAAAAGGTACATCCATCATGTCTACTCTTCTCGCTTACTGATAGGCAAAACACAACAGGAAAATTTGGATTGCTAATCTACCCAACCTTCATTCAGTTTACTGCATAAGCTTAACAATTATTCAGAAGTATTAAAATAAGCCATCCTCATAGTCAAGCAGTCTGTTTTAGTTATTTAAACTACACAGGAAATTCGCAACTGTGCCACTAGTTATTGAGCGTAATGTAAAATGTCAGAAGAGCGGTTAAATGGGGCGTATGTGCATGTGCATGTGTTTATTTTTTAAATTAAATTGAATTTATTTCATTAATAATGCATTTGCTTATTTTTTATTTCATTAATTTTTTTTATTATTTGCAAAAAAAAACAGCAAATACATACTGTATAGAAAGAATAGTCTACCTTCAGTTGAAAGTGAAAAACTATAGGCATTTTCAAATGCCACACCAAAGGTCTTCACAATGCATAACATATGCGCAGCAGTAATGAATTTCATTTAGCGGTACCTACTGTAGATATATTGCGCCTTGTATTTGCGTGAACTGCAAACCACATCAGAGTTCTCTGAGCTATTCTCAGCCTTTGCCGAATGAGCACATGAGGTGAATACGATTCTTGCGGCGTCATTATTCATATCTCTGTGTTGTGCAAACCCAGTTTACATCTTCAGGCATGACAACAAAATAAAACAGAATGTGTAACGGCCGAGTCTGGAAAGATTTATTTTGTGTACACAATATCAGGTGACCCTTCCTTGAGGGAGGCCGAATTCAGAAAGTACTACTGAGCTGTAATGAAATATCTAACCAGATTTTCCCTTTTCTCATTGTGAGACAGGAGTAGAGAGAGTAGGAGTAGAGCGTCGACATTTCTGACCTAGATAGAGCTGAGTGGAGGCAGAATGGAAGGGCTTTGATTAAAAAGGCCGCTGCAAGGCAATGTCGAGCCCGAGATTAGTCAAGACGCTTGAGCGGCAGTTGATGTCTATTCTGAGTCTCCCTTATTCTCTCTCTCTCGTTCTCCTTCGCTCTTTCTGTCTGAGGCCTTTCATTCACCCTAAGTGCAAATGTCATCTCATATGCAAAAAGCATTACGCGCTCTGAGAATGTTTTGCAGGCTGTTGTCTATGTTACTGGCAAAGGAGGTTCTGTTGAAGGAAACAGATAACATTTCTGTTCGCTTTAATTATGTTGGTGTGCACAGCTGTTAAAATGATGGTTCGCCCCAAAAATAAAACCTGTCTTCATTTACTCTCATATTGCTCCAGAGCCGCAAGACTTGCTGTCTTCTGCTGGAACATGAAAGGAGAAAATTGGAAGATGGTCTCCTTTCTTTTTATGCAATTATACTCCATGAAAACCGAAGCTTTTGAGCTTCAAAAACAGGCACAGATGCACCGTAACAGCATCATAAAAGTGGCCAATATGATGCACTTCTGTAAAAATGGGCAAACTGCGATTGTTACCTTAGAGAGCTATTGATTTGATTTAGCCCATAAAAAGGAAATGTGTTGACATAAATGAATGTATGTGTTCATTCAGCAATATTGAACAATACAACTGTTTTGACATTCATTCTGTGTATGTTTCATTGTCCATGTTCAGTGTCCTGTTTCCTCCTGATCATGTGTAACCCCGCCCTTGTCATTAGTGTTTGATCCTCAGCCAGCTGTGTCTTCCAGGTGTCCCGTGTTTTGTTTAGCTTGTCCCGTGTTTAAATAGCTTGAGGGGAAATATATATATATTTTTTTTTTACATTTCCCTTCAAGCTATTTATTTTCATACTGTAAGATACCTTAACTTTGAGCTATGTAATCTTGCTATTTTTTTACGCATTAAGCAGCAGGTAGAGTACAGAGTACAGATAGAAAAAAAATATTCCATTTCAGTTAGTGACCTTGCTCAAAATCTTGTGCTTGACGCCGTTGTGCATATTTCAGTAGGCATGATTAAAAGATTGCAACATTGCAAAAGAACATGTCAAATTGCATCAACTTCAAGGTGTAACCCTGGAACTTGAGCGCTGTTTGCTCTGAGTATAATAATAAGTGCAGAGCAACTTCTATGGATACATTTGTTTTAAAAGAGTTTACATGTCTCAAGAGACTACAAATACACAGATTCAAGCTTAAAATAGTTGCTATAGAATGCAATAAATGTGTAATAACATAGTTATTATAAATTATTAATGCCTCTGCAACTTAAAGCATGCTTTTATTTAGCCACTGTGTTAAGTGACTTAAACTGTGTGTCGATATTTATAGCTTTTATTCAAGGTTGGTTTACCCTATCCGTATCTTCTTTTTTTTTTCCCTTTTTTTTTCTTGAATGACTAACAGGGTTGATAATTTAGGGTGGCATCATTAATTACACTCAATTAGATAAGCAGATGGTCGATTCAATGGTGGGAATGTGGGACTTTATCATTAACTCTTGTGGTGACTTTTAATGTAGATTGTGCTTGAATTAAAGCTTCTTGATGTGGCAAGCCACAGCAGCTAAATAGTGATAAAATTTACAGCCAAAACTTCATTCAGATAAATACAGTTAATTGCCTTACTGACTGCTAAGCTCCCATCTTCTAAATTTGCTGTGAAATGAAAATAGCACATTGACAAGATATGTTCCTTTGCAGTGCTGGGAAGCGCCTGTTAAAATAAATTGTTATTCTGCTGTATAGTAGAAAACAAATAAATAAATAAACAAACAGAAAATGTGCAAATAAAATAAATATAAATAAAAATAAAATAAAGAAGCAAAATAAAATAAAGAAAGGTAAGTAAACACACAAATAAACGCAACTAATACCTCCAATAAATCAATGAATGAAAAAATAAACAGAAAACCTAAAGGTAGCAGCGTTTTTTACAAAATATTTTGGAAAAAAAAAATAAAATACAAATCATGCAAAATCATGTTTTGCTTACTAGTCAGATTAGGCATATGCCAACATAGACAGCTATGCAAGTAAAATAAAGTATACATTAATTGGGTTGAAACGACGATAGACATGGTCTGCAAACCACAATGTGTTTTATGCCGTAAATTATTGAGAGTGTGTAACTACTGCAAGAGACAAACCAAACATTTAACTCAAAGACAGGCCAATGCAGTATTAATAAAACATGTATTTATAAGTTATTTATGAGCTAATATGTTTCTGAATTATCAGTATCTTTTTATTTTAAAGGCTATTGTTTAATATTGTGTGTTGACAATTTGCATCCTGCAACAAAACCATTTACAAACTACAGTCCTTGCATATTCTTTCAACTGACTAAATAGGATTATGCATAGAATTATCAAGTTATTGCAGCGTGATGATGCAACGTCAGTGCCGGGAAAGAATTTGCGTTTTAAATCTTTCTCAGTGTCTTCAACACAATACTTATTCTGATTAACAGACAAAGCTCTAGTGTTACAATGTGGCCGGTAGGAAAGATATGAATGTGTTGTTGATTGTCTTATGCATCCCTTCGTATTGATTCCTGTCACACATGAAATGAAGAGGCCATGGTATCTTCCATGAGATGATTGGAGAGACGTGCCAACAGACAGATACCAGTCCTTGAGGCATACCTCCATTAAAAACACAATCAATGCAGGTGCCGCTCTTTATCGACTGAGCTAACAATATTATGGCAGTCTCCAAAGTGCAGAACCTACATTTCAGGGTTTATATGCACAGACATTGCATTGCTTTTGCTTTCAAATCTAAGTAAATGTGTTTCAGATCAGTCTGATGCAACAGACTGCTGGATTTGAAGATTCTACACAAGAAGCATAGAGTAACAAAGACAGATCTGGCTCTTCTATGGAGTTATTTATACTGTGATTTATGTGACTGTGATTTATGTTGAGTGGAGTCTGGGGAAGTGACTCCGCCTTGAGACTGGAAGGAATCTGTGACATCCACCCTTTGAATTAATAATTATTTGCCATGTTTTGAATCCTCCATGCTAGATGTCTTGTCATATATCAGGGGATATCAATGGTGTTTAATGATGTGAGTATGAGAGTACAGGAGAGGATATCCCTTACATCACTGCATGTTTTATGACTTGAAGAGTATAGGAACATGTTAAAATAATACCTGGGTAATTTGATGACGATTCTGGGTGAATGCATATATAGTTTATTGTGCTAAAGGTGGCATTCATTGATAAAAAAAAAAAAAAAAAAAATATATATATATATATATATATATATATATATACAAATAAAATATTGTGAAATATAATTAATAAAAAAAAAAGTTTATTATTTTAATATAGTTTTACTTATATATAGAAACATAAAGGCTTCTTTCGATACAGAATATTAAAGTCTATTGTGCTCAACAAGAAGGCATTTATTTGATAAAAAAATAAAAATAAAACAACAGTAAAATTGTGAAATAATATTGCAATTAAAATTTGTTTTCTATATATATATATATACATATACGTAAAGACTTCTTGCAAAATAGAATAATGAAGTATATATCGATAAACAAGATCAATAGTATTGCAATTACAATTAAAAGTGTTCTATTTTAATATATTTTTGCTTATACAGAGACATAGAGACTTATTTAGAGACTTAACTATTTGACTTTTTTCTATTTGAATATGTTTTAAAATGTAATATATTCCTGTGATGCAAAGATACATTTTAGCATGCATTATTCTAGTCTTTAGTGTCACATGACACATGAAAAGAGTTTTGGTCTTTTTGGTGAAATATGTGCTTTCTATTTAATATCTTATATTAGAAATATAAAGCTTTTGCAAGATTATAAAAGTCTCTACTGTGGCGTTTATCAATTTAAACATGATAATATTTATATGCTGCTTAATCTGTCCTGAATTTGCTGCCTTAATATTTTAATGCGTATTTAATAAATTCCTCTTCCTGCTTTCTTCAGCAAATATTGATACAAATAATCATTATTAGTTTGATTAATCAGCACATCTTTAATTAATCTAATTAAAAACAAGAAAAAACGCATCGTTATGCAGGCCTAATTATATGAGTAGTTTGTCAAGCCCTGCTGCGGAGCTCTTTTAATGTGTGGCTTTTTCTTTTCTTTTTTGTCATATGTCTTGCCGTGACAGACTGTATTTGCGCTAATGTTCAGAAATATCCAAAATAAAGTAACAAAGCCACCTCACCGATTTCTTATTTCTTTGTAAAAGCCCTGCCATGAACTGTGGAAAGTGTTTTGAGTAAATCCTTAGCCTTTGGACCTGCAGGATTGTTCTTCGAAATGGCAATATATTAGGAAGAGTCCCCATTGTACCTTTGTGAAACTGGGTCATGTCAGGCCTTGGGTGACTCACACACACACACACACACACACACACACACACATATGTTGGTTTTTGTGATTTATGGGGACTCTCCATAGGCGTAATGGTTTTTATACTGTACAAACTGTTTGTGGTATTGCCATACACCTACCCTACACCTAAACCTACCCCTTACAGGAAACTGTGTGCATTTTTAGATAAAAAAAAAACACCATTTAGTATATTTTTTAAGCCTTTTGAATTATGGGGACACTGATATATATTATGATATAGTCATTATGATGTTGTCTTTTCATATTTGTGATGGGGAAAGTGGTACTTTTAATGCTGTTTATTGAACTTTCTAAAAAGACTTTAAAAATACTTCTTTCAAAAATGGATACATTCATAATTTTATCATTCTGACTGATGGTGTATGAAATGCTTATAATTTGAATTCTGAAAGGTGAATTATCTTAATGTTAGTTTATAATAACTACACACTATGAATCATTTTGATCCTTTGATTGCATTTACTGTAAACTGAGTAACAATCTGTACTTCAGCATAATATAGTGTGACTCTTAGTTTTAGCTACTAGTTTTTGTACCAATCCAGAGAAGAGAATAAAGTTTAATGACATTTTGTAATTAGAAAACAAATCTGAATGTAAGGAAGAAAAGCTGATTCAACAGGAAAGAAAAAAGCAATCCAATTTAGTAATAATCACTGTTTCTTTTTCTTTCCTCTTTTAATTATCTCTAAAAAGCAGTGTTCTGACCAGTCTGACATTTAAAGGCATTTTAATGAATGTTTCCCTATCCATGTGAATTAAAACTGAAGAGATAGAAAACAAATGGTAATAACACACACAAAGTACTCCAAGTTAAAGGAAATAAACTCACTGTGTTGAGCTCAATGTGTCCATTCCTCATGTGCATTTATTTGATAAACAGATTAACTCTGGAAGGTTATTAAAACAAAAGCCCACCCGAGGCAGAACATCTTGCTGATTTTACCACGGGTAGGGGTGTATTTCAGTCTAGCAACATAATAATTTAGCCCGTCAATTTAGAATGTGTGATCAAAAGTGTTTACTGTTATTTTACCACAGCTTTAAAATGGCTCTTCCACTTAGAATTGTTCTATTTTACTGTTTTTGTTGTGTATAATGATATGGCAGTAACACATCTCTGTCGTGATTGAGAATGAAGGGTTTCGACATGGTACTTAAATTTAGTCTTCGTCATCTTGAAAACAATAACTCTTTGGGCAGGCAGGCCAACGGTTTGTTTTATCTGAGCAAATGACATGTCTTGAACAAATTAGATAAACCTTCTTTTTGTGTTTGTAAAAAAATGCATCTACACCAGAAGAGTAATCGTAGTAGAAAAGAAATGTGTGTGTGTGTGTGTGTGTATATATATATATGTGTGTGTGTGTGTGTGTGTGTGTGTGTGTGTTTTGAGGCCTTTTAGATTTTTAGATGTCTTTGATGCATGATGTAACTTTATACAGCATGCAATTTTATTGTTATTTCACACAAGCAGGATTATGGATCATACTGCTGAAGGAACTGAAAACTATTGTACAGTCCTGTGCCATACAATACCTTCATATTCCCAACAAAAAAATAATAGTAAGATTTAAATCCTCTACTTGTTTGTATATTTCATGAGTGTAATATGAGTGTATCTATGTAATATGTATGATGAAGTGTAACATTTATATT
>JAUYWG010000012.1:317345-331533 GCA_034779775.1 Enteromius afrohamiltoni
TAGAAAGATATGTGTATATTTCACAGCTGTATCACTTCCCACTTAAAATGGATAAACTGGTAAGACACAAAGAACAAAAGAAAGATGGAAGGAAGAATTCTAAACTAATTTTTTTAATTATTATTTTTTTAATTATAGCATGTAATATGTGGCCAAATAAACCAACCTAGGCTCACTGGAAATATGTGCCTCATACATTTCAGAAAAACTAAAAAAATGTACCAATACATACGAATCACTCCAGTTTAAAGTTGAAATGATCACTAGAGGCACTACCACAACACACAAAAGTGTGGTTTACAGGTGCAATTTTGTTTAATAAAGGCTACTTTTCACGCAGCTAGCAGCAGAGAGCTATGTTACTACTGCATGATTTTAATACTGATACTTTTGAATGTTGTCATCACATATACAGCTTCACATGTAACGCCTGTTTCACACATACAGTGCGTATGCGATGCAGAAGCAGGAAGCGGTCGTTGTGCTTTCACACAGGACACGTTTGCAGTGCGCTACGCCGACTGCATATGGAGTATGTTTGAAACAGGCGTAAGAGTTTTCAAATTCATTTGGTTTACTTGGTAGCTCACGTGATACGGCGTTGCACTTTAGGTGGTGGAAAAGTTCAATCCCAATTTAAAACAGTTTGTTAAAACAGCTCAAATCTGCGTAAGGAAGTAAAAATAGCATGACTGCATCAGTGGATATGCTTTTAAATAACTTTTGCATTTGTTAACACTATCAGTCAGGTAGGTTTAGGTTTGGGCTTGGTGTAGAGGATGTTAACAACATGATAGACTCAATGGATATTTGAATTCTGAACAGCTGCAAGCATACCTCGAGCAGCATTATAAAAACACTGCAATAACTACCTATACCAGCCTAACACAAACGTGCCACGGTCACGTATTAAACGTGTGTTTTAGCGCCACTCTCTGGACATTTCACTTTGAAACTGCGCGAAACGTGCAGTAAGATGTATCATTATGGGGTGGCAGAAATATATGTTGAAGCACGTATTTCCAATGAGCCTGGGTTGAAATATACTGTACTCTCAGCTATGTACAGATCATTACAGTAAAAAATCAGTCTATAAATAAATAATATTATCTCATGCCGTTCTATATCGTTGAGTCCCTTTCTCTCTTCCCTCCTTCAGTGAAGCATGGCATGGACATAACCTCAATCATAAATTATATATGTGTGTTCAGTTGACAGTGAAACATGCATTAACCTAACATGGCAGCTTTATGAAGCATTTATGCATGGCGTAACAGCAAATTTTATGGTTCTTGACATTACTGCAATGGTACATGATCTACTCTTTGTTTTCAAAGGCTACATCATAACTCTGTTTCTGACTCCGACATGATATTTACTACCCAACTATACTTTCAGATTAATGAAAAAATGCATGTATAATTGATCAACTTTCAACTAAATATATAACTATACATTAACTGTTGTAACAGGTTCAACAAAGGTGAGTCCCATAACAAACAAAGTAAAGCTCTTATAAAAGCATACATAAATATATAAAGCATCCTGTCTAGACAATTATTTTCCATTATCATAATTTAGTTCAATAAATACCATTAAGTACTTATGATTGCACTGCCGATCTTAAACTAGGGGCTGTCAACCTTTTACCAGCCAAAGAGCACATTTTGTAAGCAAAATATTGAGGATTTTATGGTTTTCACCACTTTAGCTGTCTTGGGTATTTGTGGTGCATCCAAACAGGGAATACCAATATAATCCAGCATTTCTTACAATGTCTATATAAAAAGAGTGTTTCTAGCATGTGAATTGAACAAAGCTTCTAACATGTGACATGCTAAAAGCTTCCAAAAATAGACATCATCCAATTATTTGTTACAAAAGACTCATGGTACAATACAGTTCATTAAGTGAGTCAGCTTCATTATCTGTGTTAATGCAGGTGCGCGGTGACTCATGGGTCCAGTTTTCTTAATTGACATCCAGGGCTGCCCAGCTCAGGTCACAGAGTTTGCTGAGGTTCGACTCGAATATAAACACTCAGGGTGAAAAGCAATCCCTATCTTCCCTCCATCAAGGCTGAGGAGGTCATCAGACTCAATGAGATTAAGACGCCAGAGGCTGTTAGGCATTTAGACACAACAGAGGAACAGGCCGTGAGGGAGATACGTAGCATCAGCATAGGAATTTAATTATCTATTTAAAGAGCTTTCATCTTTGACATACTGTGTGCAAACCTAAATAACTAAAGACAGGTGTTAGGAGAATAAGTGCTTTCTTGAAGCGTTACACATATTGATATTCACAGGAAAAATCACAGTCATGCTTTGGGTCCCTCGTCTATTCAGTAAAACCAATATCCCCTCTGGTGATAAAGCAGCTGTAAATTTTCAAAGAGCAGTTTGTTTTCGCCACAGTTTCTTGTGATTTCTAAGTCTCACCTGAAACAAACACCCTGAAAGAAAAATTCTGCATATCCAGGTAAAGTTTGAAATGTGTGTTTATGTGGATTATAGTAATGTGATACTGAAATGTTCAAAATGCATATGGTTCACTCTGAAAAGCCTTTTTTTTCCTTCTTAGTAAGGGTTGTTGTGTGATGTGATGGCTTTTCGTGTAACTGTACTTGATGGTATGCCATCTGAAAGCAAAGTCTGAATTCAATTGCATATATTCTTTCGGAAAGAGGTCTGAGGATTGCATGGCATAGATTGTGGTTTACGGTTTTCAGTGAATGTGTCTTTGTGTTTTTTGTTGGAAAGAAAAGGCAATTCTCTCTTTTAAACATACTGTGAAATAATAACAACAGACAGAACAGGCCTTATTATTCACAGAAAAATGTTAATTTTCGAAATTCATGCCTGAAATGCATTAAATGACCATGTACCTTGTCTCTACATTGTGTCACCTTTTTTACTATGTGACATTTCAGAAAACGACTGACATCTAATTAAAAAATAAAAATAAAATGTATAGGTTCTCTGTTGGAATACGTATAGGTTTGGATACAGGTAGCCAGACCTTCAGACTGACTGGTCTGGTAAACTTGGCCGCTTTGAATGGCCAAGGCCTGCCCAAGAGCCCATATGACTGACCGGTAAAGCCACCATGTTTTATTTTGTGCCATGTCATGTTTAGGGGTGTGGAAATGTTCCCACGATAACAGACAGTAAATCAGTATTAACTTTAAATCAATTATTTGATGCTGCTTTACTCCAAGCTCCAAAACAACATAGAGAGAGAGAGAGAGAGAGAGAGAGAGAGGGAGATAGACAGATGGACCAGAAAAGAAAAGAGAAGAAAAGAAAAACAGCCTTTTATCTTCAACAAACACATAGTGTATTTGTCTTGATGTCCATGTTTTTGGAGAATATGTTGGGCATGGCTCAGCTGGTGGCCCATAATGGCTCTGCATAAAGAATGTTAATGCATTTCATATTGAAAAGAGTGGCTGAGATATTAACAGTAAATAGATTACTGCTGTGCGGAGCATATGAGGAGGGAATGCAGATGGAATTCACCTGCTAAGCACAGCTCATGACACGCTGAGCAAAGCACTACCTCCTGCTACCTCCTCTGCGTTCCTTCACTACATTTACAGTAGTTTTCAGATATAATGTGGAATGGTATTATTATTGTTTTAATGTTTTAAAATATGTATTAAATATTCCTTTCTTGCAAGCACTTGTATTTAATTCTAGAAATTGTAATTACATTTTCTTGTAGCGGATCAACTACTGCAGTGCTTTAGATTTATGCATCTCTGCTTGGGAATAATCAATGTTTTTACTTATCTTTAAATGCTACAATGACATCTAAGAGTGCGTTCCTATAAGGAACTAATGGAAAAATGTGGGAGGAAGAAAATCTGGTGTCTGTTGTAAATATAATTTGTATACATTTGTTGTTTTATGGATACCCAGACAAACTCCTCCATATGTATTTTTGCTTACTTTATGTTGTTCTGCCTCAAAGCAACTCAACTGAGAGAAAACTACCATTTCCTGCAAGAAAAGATAGAAAGAAGAGGGAAAACGCTTTATGCAGCAACTTTTATTGAGTCAGAAGGCTGTGTTAGATTTCGCCAACCTTTTAAATCATGACCTTTAGTTTAGTGGGGGGGGGGTCGTTCTGGCTCAGTAGCGCAACTGAAGTTATGTCAAAAAACTTGGCCATCAATCACTTCATCCCGCTTTTTTTTTACCTCCTACAACTCCACTCTTGAGGCAGCGTCTGTCCTGAGCTCATGCATATTCATCATGGACATGGGTCATGTGCTCAGGAGGGGCCATCAGTCACTATTAGCACAGCAGGACTCTAGGAAGTTTTAAAAGATTCAGCCATAGTTGAAAATTAAACAAATGCTTCCAAAACTGTGTATATTAGAAACACCAGGACATCAGAATGACTGTAGTCATGTACACTCACACTGTTCACTACTGTAAGTGGCTTCAGAAATGAATCATTGTTGTGTGTGGCTTTGCCATAACAAATAAAATAAAATACAAATATCACTACATTAACTCACCTCTTTATGTAGCCAGATAATGGCATATATGATTTTTGCTATTGTTTAGTATGAAATTTATGTATGGGTCATGGGATGATTACTGAGCTATCATTTAATAGTTTGTTTGTTTGTTTGTTTGTTTTATTTGATGCAAAAATAACAGAATAATTAGAACCATTTTCTTTATGGCTTAAACAGTTTAAGGAAGCCACCTGTCTGTTTTATTGAGTTACTTCTGGTTTAAGTGTATTATTTGATCTCCAACCTTTACATCTAATCTAAAGCTTTTTTTTTTTTTTTTTTATTTTAGCAGCAAGCCGAATAATTTAACTTCAGTTTAGACAGTTTATTATGGCAAAATCATTTGTTGACCCCTTCATTCTCTCTACTTAATTCAGTTTCAAGATTTTCCTCCCTCTCAAGACACACAATCATTGCTACATCATCTGCATGTAATAAAAGCTTGTTTGAACAGGCCATTTTTAAATCAATAATACAATATATACTGTGATCGACTGTATCAAAAGCTTTTTGCAGATCTAAGAGTACCATCCCACTTAACTTCCCTTAATCCCTTAATTATTTCTTTCCTTACATAATCTGTTAAATATAAAATTGTTGTCTCGGTGGAATGCTTTCTCCTAAAACCAGATTGAAACTCATATATTATGTTTAAGAAGTCTTCAAAAGTCTTCTGCTCAAAAATAATCTTTTCCATCACTTTTCATAATGCACTAATAATTGACACCAGCCTCTGATTATTATTCTTAGAAAAGGGAATAACTCTTCTGCTTGTTTTACCTCATAGGATCCTTGCCTTGACAAATTGAAAGATTTATCATATGAGTAACCATTGGAGTAATAAAGTTGACTGAATCCTTAAAAAAAGTCACTAGAATAATATCATACGATTTAAGTATTTATTAGTTTTCTTAAAAACCTTTTTATTTTAGTAAATAAAAAATCTCCCAGCATAATAACGCATTTAGCATAATACTCTTTAACTAATTTATCATTAAATATACTGATTTGTGCTGGATGCTTATTTACCAATTTGTCTGCAACCGTAGTAAAAAATCTCTTAAAATCGTTTGCTGCCTTTATCTGAGTAGATATCAATCTTCCATCTACATTAGGCGACTAAGGCTAATTTTAGAACATTAACCCTAGTTTAATACTCTCCTCATTCCTTTTACATTTAAATATTTCAAAATTATAATTATTTCTATCCCTTTTAAAAACATTACATTCCTTAATGAATGCTTTAAAAAATATATCCATCATTCAAGGTTCTTGTCACAAGAGAGGGACGAGGAGACGTACGGATCCTTCTGCAGGCTTTTATTTACAAACTCGTAACAGGTAAGCAGGGTCGGTAATGGCAAACAGGGACATTAGAGAGAAAGACAATAGAATAATCCGATAGCATGGTGTGGGTCAGGCACATGGCAAACAGAGTCTGTAGGGACGAGGCTAGAGCAAGAGTTCGAGAACGGGCTATGGTTGGGCCAGAGAAGCCCACCTGGGTGGAGCTGACGGCAGAGGAGACGCCCTTCAGGGCAGAGTGCATGGCGGGGATGCCCACCTTGGCGGCTTGGATGGGGGAAGCATTTAATATGTGTCACAATTTATAGTTAGTTGATTATGCAGCCCCTTAAAATGTTAAATCAATCATTAATTACTAGTGTGGTTTTGCTCAACTAATGCTTAATTAAATGAACAAATTAACCATTAAATAATGCTTAACTAATGCATTATTCTGACCCCCTAATCTGAAATGTTACCAACAATTTTATTTGCAAATCACTTAGTGAACATTGTGGTGCAACAGTATACAGTTACATAACTTTAAAGATGAATCCCTCACTAACGAACCAGCAAATTTATGTATGTATATTCCATTGTTGTCCCAGATCTGATCTACACTTTTTATATATATATATATATATATATATATGTGTGTGTGTGTGTGTGCGCAGTCTCTACAGGTCAGAAGTAGAGAACCTTTAGTGTTGCAAATGACACTCAAATGCAAATTATTCTTCCCACAAACAAAGCCGCTGATAAACATTGGGTATACCAACATATGGTTTTCCACCCACAACACACGTATTTTATTAACTGTTTGTGCTTGTTTGGTTGGTGTGAAATTCAATATTCAAGTATGCATTATAAGAATAGCTGGTAAGTGCTTAAGTCATGTTAGAAGAGGTTGCAGTATTACATAATGTTGAGACTAGCACACAGACATGCACTGATAATTCAAGCTTGTGAAGGAGCAGACAGAGTCAGTACTTTGGCTTCCACCCTCGAGGTACAGAGCTGTTTTTCATTTCCCATTTAGTTATATGATCCAGTTGAGTAATTTAGAGCTTCAGAGATGAAGAGAGGAATTTATAAGCAGGAAGGATTGTACTGGGATGTGAAGACAGCACAGGTTTATGTGTAGGGAATGAGAAATACTTGCAGGCACAAGCCTATAGAGGACTGCAAGCAGGGGATGAAATCAACACCCACCAACAGCCAAACGCAGGTGCTTATTTAACTCGTTAGACATCGGATTTACATATGACAAGAAATGCTGTTGTTTAGATGCAAATACTCACTTGATTGTATTTGTAAATGCCTGATTTGGTACGCTGTTTGTACGCACTTCTCCGCTCATACACACAGCCTAGAAGCGTTTCAGAGAAATGCACAGCAGGGTTCCTATACACGGCAGTATAAGAGCCTCAAAATAAGTAGGATATTCTGCTGCATCTGACTAAAATGGTAATATCTTACATTCTGATCATTATCAATCTTCTCAAGCAGAAAGTCAAATGTTAGCATTGACTCTTGGCAGTCAAGTCAATTAAATGTTAGCACTGTTAGCCGTGCACTGGCACATGGCTAAATAACAGTCACAATCTTTAAATACTGATTTTATTTGACTTATTTAAAGTTTCTTGTTTTTTGTCACATTGACATATAAGTGACCGTGACCTAAACATCACAATAATCTGCTCATATTGAAGTTGGTTATGAAATATGGTGTGCATACTTGTATACAGGTCAATCTCATCATGTTGCATCATGTTAAACTGATTTAACACTCAACTCTTTTTTAACTCACTTTTAGCTTGACTGAATAAGTTTTACGTTTCCCATCATGCTTTGCACATGGTTGAGTGGGAGAGGAAACGTTGACATAATAAGGAGACTTATTAATGCCTAATGTTCTATTATGTTAGTATTCTAAGTAGACTTTACGTGACACTTTGACCGGACTTGCATGTTATCTCTACTGAAATTCTTAATGTAGGATGAGCTAAAGCACACTGAGTAAGCCCATCTAGAATTCATGTCATGTCCAAATAACATGATTTAATCATGCAGAACGACTGTCTATGATTGAATCATATTTAGTTATGGATTATATTTTATATTAGGTGGCATTAACTACTATCTAATTCCATTTAAAAAATTACTTATTGTGCTCGCTGAAAAACACTTTTGCTGCTATTGAGGTGGGATAAGGATATGGTTAGGGACAGGTTTGGTGGTTTGGGTAGGTTTCAGGGACGAGTCAACAGTGTAAATGTAATTATAGAAATTATTTACAGGTGTAGTTACACAGAAGTATCTTTAAAAAATAAAGTACAATGTATACACATACACAATAAGTGAATTGTACTAAATGACTCATTTAAATGTAAGTACTGTAGTTAAGGCCACCTAATAAAAGGTGAGATCGAGTTATTGAGCTTTAATCCTAAAATAAATACAATGAAATACGTCATTCAAAATATGGGAAAGCATATGAATTTGGAAGAGTATTTCATAGTAGCATAGTATGTTACTTTTTTCTGTTAAGAGTTATAATGGGGCAACAAGTTTGTTGTTTACACAAAGCCTAAAGCCATTTGTTTCCATTTATTTAGAATACTGCATTGTTACTTAGCTGCCCAGTGATAAGCCACTTACCGCTGAACCACGCTTATGGGATTCTAGACATTAAAACTGATGTTAAAACAGCTAATGTTATTTGTGGACTCTAATTAAATTTGGGAGCATTAAGTATAAAGTACAAAAGCTGTATATATCTATAAAGAGATAAATAATGGAAAGCTACAAATACACTAACATCTGCAGTATTTATTTATTTCTTGGCTGAATATAAATAACTATTTAAAAACTGTTTTTTTGTGTGTGTGTGTGTGTTTAAATGGTGCATTCACTGAATGCAATTAAATTGCTACGTTATCTTTTCTGCATAAAAAAGGATTTTTTTATATATTTCCACTTTATGAACTCACTTCAACTCCCATCATTTCCATGTTTTCTTTTTGGCGTTCCTCATGATTACGGAATTACAATTCCCATTAGACCTATAGACAACCACTTACCAGTTCTCTTCACAATTTATCACTGAAGCATTTCAATCTCAAAGATGAGAACTTAATTACTTCCCTGCTATTTTTCACACCCGTTTCCCAAAGCTAGAAAGAAATAAACTAATTAACATCTTACATACTGGAACATACACCCTGCCTCCAACAACATGAAAAATCTCGTTGTGCATTCACTGCAGCGTAGAGCAGAAAGTTGTGTAAAGACAAACTTTGTGAACAGTCTCGTCCCTCAGGACTGCATGTGAGGGCCACAGTACACTGCGGCCAGATGGAGCTCAGGACTCTATCTAATCATGCTGATATATCGATTTTTGTTGTGGAACTGCTTTGACTCATACCTGCACATGTGAAGCCTTCATTTCAAAGAAAGCCATCCATATTATCCAATTATGGCTTGCAATTGGATTCTTGTTTTGAGCATCCATGGAGAGCAATTAGGCAAGATCTGGTTTGTTTTATTCAAGGTCTTCTTCAGGCTCATAATGCACTACAGCTCTGATGCCAGCCTCAAAGTATAATTTAGTCAGAAAATAAAGGACAATAAAACTCTAGCTCTTTATTGCTAATGGGCTCAATCCATCACTTCACAAGAGGGTAGACACAAACATCATTGTATCCCATGCACTGATATATGTCCACATTATTTGGCTTAATGCGAGGCGTAATACATACATTTTGTGTCAACCTGATACATGTTGTTAGATCATGTTTTAAATCACCTTTGACATGTGCAAATGGATAAATCAAGTCATCATTGAAAGAGCAATGCCCTAGTGGCCCTGAGAAACTTATAACACAGTGTTCAAAAAATCAGATATTTGGTAACACCTGAGCTTTAAAGTTGATTGCAGCAGTCTGAAACACTGCTGAATATTTGTTAACAACTAGACGATTTTCAATCCTCTGTATCAAGCCCTGACAGTATGAGGGAGTGAGAGCTCATTGTTACTGACAGTGGCAAGGAACACAAGCAGAGAGACAATCTCTCATTGATATTGTGGTGCAATGCACCATGCATCTACAAGTAAGATCCACTGTCAACCTCTTCCTTTGCCGGGCCCCCATGTAGAATAACTACAGCAACTGACAAGAATCTTGGACATGTCAGGCCTGCAGTGGCTGTGATAGTTAAAGAAGCTGTGGAGAGGGTTCGGAAACATGCCAAACATCCGTTTCTTTTTGGTTCCCTTTCTGTCAACATGAATCATACGAGTCTACAAACCAATGCTCGTAGAGATTTTGAGTGGCTTAGATCCATGAGCCTATGGGCCCATGACTGAGCCAAACATCTGAGTAATGATGCCTCAGAACAAAAAGTCTTGTTACTCATTCAGGAGCTTGTAAGCTCTACTCAATGACAGTCACAGTGGGTGTGGCAACAGGCCTTGACGTGACATCAATTTTAAATAAAAATGATCCAACAAAAACGGGGTTGTCTGTGGGGAATATTGTGACTTAAGTGCAAAGACGATCTAGCAGCCACAGGCACTTAGATCTAGACATTCAGGTCAACATGTGCTTTTCAGTCCAGAAGTTGTACCTTGCTTCTCCTACCTGTCTCCTGGGGATCTACTGTGGTCTCTTGGCTACTTTCTAAACCGGGGTTGCTCCAAGAAGACCACTAGCTCCTTTACACCTGCTTAGAAGTTTTTAAAGAGTTGATTTAAGTGTGTTTAATTATGGATAGAACTAAACTTAAGGTGGCTTTTTAGTAGCAGGAAGGGACACCACTTTTGTGCTTCATTGAAAAATCCAGCATATGTTGGTTAGGTATGTTTTGAAGGATGCTGGTTTGAGCTGGTTCTTAGCTGGTTTAATCTGGTCATGTGCTGGTCCTGAGCAGGAACTAGCTGCTGTAGAACCAGCTTAGGACCAGCACATGACCGGCTAAGGACCTGCATAGACCTTCTGAAACCATCAGCAATGCTTCAAAACATATCTAACGAGTATGTGCTGTTTTCTGTTTGCTCTTTCTCTCTTTCTTAACCAGAGGTGCCAAACCCTGCTCACAAAAGGGGTACTGTCTAGTCTAGTTTCAACACTACTCCAACACTCCTGCCTGTAGTTTAGAAATAGTCTTTAAGTCCTTGACTGGCTGGTTCAAGTGCATTTAATTAGAATGGTAGCTAAACTTTGCCGGAACGTGGCTCTTCAGGAGCAGCATTTGACACCCTTGCTCTACAGTCTACCCATAATAACAGTACCTGACAAGAATTGTGAGTTGCAGTGCCTGGGGTCGTTGCAGGTTGAAGCTATGCAGAGGATTCAGAAACATGCCAAACAACATTTCCTTGCTTCCTCCACTGTCAACATGAATCACAAGTCTGCAAATGCGATGCTCACAGAGACTTTGACTGGATAAGATCCACAAGCCTATGGGCCCATGACTGAGCCAAACATCTGAGTAATGTTGCCTCAGGACAAAAAAAGTCTTATTCAAAATATTGTAAGCTTTAGTCATCATTCTAGTCATTTTTAGCAGAATCAAACCATGTTCGAAAAGCAGGAAGTGTATGTGTAAACACGGATCTAAAGTGGAGAAACTCATAATTTACCCATGGGATGCAGGGACGTGTTTCATGGATCGAGGCTAGGTCATCAGTCATTGTGCACAGTCACTGATCTTTTTGAATGGAGAGGATGTTTTGGCATGCAAGCAGGAGGGCCAGAGTTGTAGCTCATTATTCAGAACACCCAAGTTGCTTCCGAGAATATCCAATGAAATTTCAAAGAGTTGTTGGTTATTTGTTGTATAATAGCATTGTGACCTTGAGAATATGCCTTCTGTGAAGAGTCTCAAAGATGACGGCCTACATTTTCTTAATTCTGGTTGTGACATAAAGACCTTAGGGGTCCCATAAATTATAACTGAGCATGACAGTGTTCCTTTTGATCCTTGCACACCTCCCAGCTCTGTATTGAATAGAAACTCTGGATGTGTAAGTAAATGCAGCTGTGGAGAATGATTTTTGGAGAATGTTTTCGAACTTGAGGCTAAGCACATGTTTTATTTTAAACCCCATAGAAACATTATTTTTTCAGTCATGTACAGCGTGCTTCTTAAAAACAATGAAAGAGAAAATCACTAATAAGCAAACCTGTTTATAGTTCCTCTGTGGAATTTCTTATTAGGCCGAACAATATGCATAAAGTCCTGTTTAACATTGTTGCATGAGCACTAACAGGGACTACCTGCTGTTTTAATGCAAAGTGCTCCATCTGTCTGCTCGTGTGCTACACATTGCTCTTACACCAGGATCATCGTGATCCAGATGCATTTTGACAGCCTCTGCCGGAGCGTACAGGTTATTCCTGTACGAGGTGTGCAGGTCACAGTGCACTGCTGCTATTGAGAAGGAAGCAACACAGCTCAGACTTAACCTATTATACAGACTGAATTATTTGAAATAAGACGTTTTTTCTAAAAAGAAACTGAACTAAAGCCCCTGCAGAAATTCAATTAAGGAAGTCATAATTCAAGGGTAGTGCATTGTGCCATCTTTAGGGAATTGGGGGGCTTCGGAAATACAAAGTATTTAGGCTTTATTCAATTAGCTCTCGGAAATGCTTCTCCAAAGGTCAGATGGGGAAGTGAAACAAACAGTGCTCTGTTTATGTGCATTGAGAGGGCCCTCTGCTTCACCCCCTGACTTGCATTTAAAGCAAGTGGCATCAAAACGAACCACAGTGGTGCCAGTTTTCTTGTTTTGAAGCTGTGCCAGCTTTCGCTTTGTTCCCCCTCTGCCTGCTCATCTAAAAATTATTATGTACCTATAATGGTGCCAATAATAGAAACAGTGCAGCTGCTATATTCATCTAAACTTAGTGCTGCTGCAAAAGTGTGATTTATGTAGTTCCAGGTGATACTGGATCAATTGGAACAGGCATGAAATTAACTCAACTAGTCGGAAAGATTAGCTGTTAGTCTCTGTCGGGCACACTTAAATGAATGTTAATAAACACAGCTGGCCAGGCTCCTTGTCATGTCTGAGTTGCAGTCTGCTAAAATTCATTTTGGAACTATGACTGTCGGAAATTAAACTGGGCCTGTGGGAAGTTTCTCGTAATTGCTTTTTAGAATGGCTACTGACAAGTAGGAAGAACTGTTCTGCCTGTAGAGGGAAAAAGTATTTTGTTTTTGTTTTTTTTGTTCTGTGCAGTTTTGATGAGCCTTGTGTACTGGCAAATAACCAAACTCTGGCCTTTTCAGGAATAACTGTAAGTTATTCTGTAAGGTTTTATTGTTTTGAGTTCAGCAGGGCTTTTGATGATGAGTGAAAAAAGTGAGTTTTTGGTGTTTTATGGTTTCTAGTTGGTTTGCCCTTGCATTGCATTTTATCATATCAGTTTTCAGAGACTGTCAAGCTGTTAAAGAACCATACTGTACTAACAACAATACACCATAAAATACCTATAGATCCTGCTCCTTAACTTAATATGTTGTTGTAAAATATTTTCCCTATGACACAAAGCACACCAGAGCCCTTCTTTATTCCTTAAATTCCTTTATGGTCTTTATTTCTTTTAGTGGATAGGACACTGCACAAGTAGATAAGACATTTAAAAAAAAACTAAGATACAAATCGACAGTTTGTCTTTTTGTACTGATATAGTGTAAACAACATAGTCAGAAAACAAACCTAAAGCCTGCTCATGACCCCTTTTCACTTTTTTGATCTCCATGCCATTTCCATGCACATAACTTCTTTCTAAAGCTCCACCTCTCTTCATCACAGTGTTCATCCCTCAGGTGAATTGAAACTTTGATTTTAAAATTCTAAATTAAAATCCTGAAAGACTGGATCTTACAAGCCGAATTTAGAAACCCATATTATGTGCCTGCCACAAAACTCTATCATCCTTTAATCTTTTTTATGAAAGAAGGATGGCTGTAAAAGTTAGCATGTGATTAATTGAATATGGTTAAGGTCATTAATTTTTAACTGTGTAGCATGTGCATAGAGATATTTTCATGGATACTTTATTACAAAACAAACCCAGATGGGACATTAAGCAAAATACATATGCATATATGCTAACATGTTAAGTTCAACAATTGAATTATCACCCATGTGAACAACTCAATATCAAGGTTTACCTCCCCAAATAAAGTTTAAGTATGAATAATACATAGATAGAGAGAGAAAAAAAGAGAGAGTCATTAAAGTTAAACTTTATGAAAATCTAAAGTTTTCAACCCCAAATGAACATGTAAGGTCTGAATTATTTAATTCTTCCAAAAAATCATCCAAAAGGACAATAAACTCTGATCTGTCTCACCCGG
>JAUYWG010000012.1:335057-346512 GCA_034779775.1 Enteromius afrohamiltoni
TAAAATTAAAACCAAAATTAGAAACCCCAGAAACGAGACATGAAATGCGAGCCTAGAAAGCTTGCTACCTTACAAACACCACGTGTGTTTAAAATGAGATTTTACATAGATTTGCCTGTTTTTTTTATCAAAGACAGCCTTGTTTTTTTTCAGTCAAACACTATCAGGGATCTCGCCTCACCTGGCTGAAGACTATATTTAAAGTTTGAAACTGTGAAGTTTGTTGAGCGTTATGAGAATGGTATCAGGTATCATCAAAGTAAAACAGAGTTTCCGAATGCCGATCTGACTATCAAGGTCTCGCTCTTGAGGTCTACAAAAGGTAAGAACTGCAGATGGCATAACAGAAACTGATGCAACCTGGTGCAAGTCTGGCAAACAAAACCATTGTTCTCTATTCAAATAATAAATAACTTAATGCTTGTCATCCTTTTTCTGGGTTAAGCTGGGAAAGCTTTTGTTTCAAAACATGAGGGGTTGGGGATCTTTGTACAATGACTAATGTATCAGAGAAAGCAGCATATGAAGTCAGGCTTCTTAAAAAAAATGATTCCCCTTGATCTAGCCAGAAAAAGTCTTATTGTTCTGTACTTTGTTCTAAGAGCACCAGAGAACTGCTGTGTATCTCACATACACACACACACACACATGAAAGCAGTCTATTTTTAAGAGCAGTTATTTTTCTGTTTGCAAAGATGTGGGACAGTATATCCACCTCTGTCTCTGCTTTCGCTCCAGAGGAACTAATTATGTTCCTTCCTTTGCATAATTCAAAACAGTTTATGGTAATGGCTGTGGAAGTGATTGCCTCCTGGTTTTTTTTTTTTCTGGGCCAAACAGACACTTTTTTTGTGTGAACAACACAACATTTATTCTGATACACCTAATTATGTCGACCATCTTCAGTGGACCCCAACATCTCATTTCTCACAGATTTGATCCCTGTGTCAGAAAATTACACTTTAGGATGCTTACTTGATGCTTTACGTCACAGAGCCCATCTCACACATTCTAATTTCTCTTATATATATATATATATATTGTGGTGGGAAGAGATCAGTATTTAGGATGGACCAAAACACAGCTAAGATGAGCAACGACTCCAATGCAGATGTGCCTGTACTTACTCTTTACCTACCTTTACAGAGTAGCTGAGAACGAGGATGCCAGAGACTGCACCCACTTGCACTGGAGCACTGATCACCAGCACCTAAAGGAAAGAAGAGAAGAGAAAGAGGGATCAGAGGGATCACAGAGCACCTCACTTTTCACTGTTTACATTTCTGCTTACCTTGTCCTCAATAAATAATAAATTAAATTCTTCACTGCACTTTCTTGTCTTGTCGTGTTCTCTAGCGCCAGTGGCGAAACACGTGTGGAGAATGCGGGCAATTACACTGGCCTGAGACAATGACAGACAGAGAATTCAACAGCTTTACCCACCACCAACCCCACTATGTTTCTCACCGCTGTTTTTTTTCTATTACAGACGTGCACTCCTCCCCGAAGAAGAAAAGGAGGAATTATTGAAACAGCTCACCGAAGTCAGCGTCCGCCAGTATCACTGTTATGAACGCCTGATCGAGCGACAGGAACGGATGGAGGATCAACTAGCAAATTGCCGCTTTTCGGCAGCCTAGTCGACCCTGCTGCCTGATCCCAGAGTGACTGCCAGTCGCCCCTTGCCGAAGCTCACAGCCGATGATGATGTTGAGAGCTATCTAAAAATGTTTCAAACCACCACGGAGACGGAGGGATGGCCACAAGACGTCAGGGTTTCGGTGCTGGCACCGTTGTTAACGGGTGAAGCTCAGAGAGGGTACTTTTCATTACCTTCATCCAGTAAACGTAGTTACTCTGAATTAAAAAGAGAGATTCTTTCCAGGTCGGGTCTTTCTCCCACCCTGCTGCACAGATGTTTCATGAATGGGAGTTTAAAGCACAGTTGCCAGCCTGAGCACAGGCAGCTGATCTCATGAGGCTGGCAGAGCACTGGCTGTCGGAAGGGTTTCAACACCACGGCAAGTCATCGAAAAGGTGGTTGTTGATAGAATGCTTCTTGCACTGCCCAAAACCATGCAGCAAGCGGCTGAAATGCGAGGTCCAAAGACTTTGGAGGAGATGATCGAAGCCATTGAGCTGGCGGACACGGCTTACCACCGGGAGCTGGGGAGAGAGCACCACTGTTTCCCCAGAGGGTGGTCCAGGAGTAACGCACGCCGGAGGGCACCCCTCATCAGATCACGGGAGAAGGAGCCTTTGGAAATGCCCAGAGGGACGACGACCGACTTAAACACTGTTGGAGACAAGTCTGCTAGATCGATGACCAGGAGGTCCACCCAGCCCCTCTCCCACATTTCATTGTCCGTAATGGCCTGCTGTACTGTGTGGTCCAACGACGGGGAGAGGAAAAACATCTTCTAGTCGTCCCTGACGGAGACGGTGCTGGAACTGGCCCACTCTCACCCCATGGCCAGGCATCTGGGCATCCAAAACATGCTGAACCGGATTCAAGACCGCTTCCACTGGCCCGGCATGTAAGCTGAAGCGGAGATTCTGCCAGTCCTGCCCTAGATGTCAGCTCACCTCTTGTCAGAAACCCAGTCCGCTTATTCCACTGCCTATAATAGGGGTGCCCTTCGAGCGAATCGGGATGGATTTCATAGGGTCGCTGCCGGGATCTGCTACTACCCTATGTGCTGTTTGGAATCAGAGAGGTTTTGAGTTGCTGTTCAGCCGCCAGCCCCGGGGCTTACTCGACGTGGCCAAAGAAGCGTGGGAGATCGTACTACGGTAGAACACATCAGGGAGATGAGGGAACGGATCGAGCGTGTCATGCCATTAGTCCAGGAAAACATGGTGAATTCCCAGCAAGCCCAGCAACGCACCTACAACCCAACCCAACCACTGGAATTCCACCCAGGAGACAGGGTGATGGTCCAGGTCCCCATCTCTGCATGTAAGTTCATAACTCAATGGTAGGGGCCATACACAGAAGAAGAGTGAATAGGGCCGGTCAACTACCGCGTTCGACAGCAGAGCCGCTGCAACCTTCATCAAATTAATCACATCAATCTCCTGAAGTGATGGATAGGGGACCGGGACCAGGTAGCAGCATTCGTCGCACCCGAGCCTGCGGTTGTTGACACCAATCCACATCTGTTGGCCACCCAGAAAACAGAGCTGAGGCACCTGGTCGGTCAGTTCCAGGATGTGTTTGCGTAGACCCCCAGCAAAACAACCATCATCAGTCACAAAATCCTCACACCCCCCGGAGTCATCATCTGGCAGCGGCCCTACCACACTCCAGAGGCCCGTCGGCAGGCTATAAAGGAGGAAATTAAGAAGATGCTGAAGCTGGGGGTGATAGAGCCATCCCCGAGTCCATGGTCCAGCCACATCGTCCTGGTCCCAAAGCCGGAGAGCTTCTGTAATAACTACCAGCGCCTGAATGACGAATCCCAAATTGACAGCTACTCCATGCCCCAAGTGGATGAGCTACTGGAACGTCTGTGAAGGGCCCGATTCATTACAACACTGGACTTCACCAAAGGTTACTGGCAAGTACCACTTTCTGATGATGCTAAACTTAAAACTGCTTTCTTAACACCCTCAGGACACTGGCAATACCGGTCCCTTCCTTTCAGGTTACACGGAGCACCAGCCACGTTTCAACACCTGATGGACAATGGTGTTGATATTACCTGCTGGGCTGTAAGTTTCCTTTTCTTTGTGATAGCAATGGCTTGCGAAAAAAAACAAAAAAGAAATGAAAAAGAAGGGCATGGCAAAGAGTTTGGTTGAAGGGCTGAGAATTAAATAAATATTGACTGTTCCTTTTTTATGGATTAATGCTATTTATTATATTATTTTAAATGCTGCTCGATATATCATACAGCGCTTGCCATTCTTGCCAGAGTTTAGCGAGTTTGTCATCTTTCTCGACAGTCCAAATTCTCTGTGGCGCTGCCATGTTCATCTTTCTTCTTCTGTGGTTTTCTTTTGTAGCTAGCTTCTGATTGGTCTTTTCCAGTTTGCTCAACAAATCGGCTCGTTCAGCAGCACACATGTCAGGCTTTCAAACGACAGCTCCCGAAGTTTTTGTTGACATGTTTAAAAATGATCGTGAGGTCGGGAAGTGCTCGTAAGGCACTTTGCTCATCTTGTAATTTCTCACCCACCATACGAGCCCCAACCATACGAGAAGAGAAAAAAAATCGCATGCAAGCTATTGACTTCCATGGTGTTTATTCCCTATACTATGGAGGTCAGTCATAAGTAACGACAACATTTTCATTTTGAAAAATACACACAAATACTACATATATTTTTCAAAACATGTTTTACTCAAACTGCAACAAAATCAAAGCTATTAATCAAAATTATTTTAAATATGAGATTACTTGTAGGTAGGTTTTTTGATGCATCTTGGAGATGTTACCACAGTTCTTCCTCATCTCAGTTTGTCTCAGTTTGCTCTGATTTTGGATGACAGTGATGATGATGATCAGATATGGAGCACTGGCTGCTGTCAAACTAAATATCACTGTATTATTTCAAATAATGTTAAAATGAATACTTGTAAATATAAACGGATATTTCCTACTGACACACCACAGTGAAGATAGAAATACTGACTTAAAACCATTTTTATCTGGTGAATACCAGTGTTCTCATAATTTTGGCCACCACTATACAGTATTTCACTAATGTATATCAGTACATTTCTGTTTAAGAATGCTGAGTGGCCACAAACCTAATGTGTCTTTAAGCAACAGTGGTGCATGAAGGTTTGTTTGGGGACTACTGATATAATGTTCATTAATGTTAGTGACCCAGTGGGTTCTTTGCCTTCAGGCATGACCAGATCTACAGTCTGCTCTAACCCCTATCAGAGTGCTTGCCTCAGAATATTAGTATCCTTTGGCACAACTGCTGTTGCTTTCTTTACTCAAAGAACATATTCTCTTTGGTATACAGACAAACTCTCAAAACCTGTTGCATTAGTACATCAGAAACACCTGTGGGCTTAGGTAGTTACATTTGAAGCTTGTTGACTTGATTAAATCTGGGCTTAAATTTGAAGGTTTTTGTGGTCCCTCTTAGTCTTCTTTTTTAGCCATATGGTGCAGTTACGACATCTATTGGTAGGGGCTAAAAGCTAACTAGTCAAACCTTAACCTCTTTTCTGGGGTAGGGTTGGATGTACACTCCACAGGATATTCAGGATAAAGGAATACACTTCAGTCATAGATTTGCACTGCTACTGTTCTTTCTTGACACTTCTCTATATCTTCGTCTTTTGATCAAGCGCTACTTTGAACAGCAGAGAAATATGTAAGGCTGGAGTCTCTGGGGTCCAAGACGTTTCAGAGGAAACCAGCGCCACTCAATAAAAGAATAAACCAATGCCTGGGTTTATATTACACCTCACAGGATTGCGTGAGAGCTCCATTTAATAGTCCTTCTCATGCTTTTCCCATGTCTCTCCACTCCTCATCTGTGAGACAGAGGGTCACCTTAAGAATGTAATCAATATATAATGTTCAGTGTGAATACTAAATCTTGTTTGGTATCATTTAAATAATCTCATTGTGACTTTACATAAAACTCTATCCTACTTCTGCAGAGTCTCTTTTTTGGACTTTGTTAACTAGGTACTGTAGCTCATGTAAAAATGTTTACGTGAAATATTTATGATAAATCATACTCAAGAAAAGGCATGTGTATGACAGTTAAAGTTTTGCTTTGATTTGTATGGTTTCCATGTATGTTTTTATTTGATATCTAATCTATCGATCTATCTATCAACATAAATACACGTTGACAGTACTAGATTGTTGTTATGTATGTCTAGTTCCACAATGTTCTGGAATGTTTCATATTCCAAAATATTACAGAAACTTACCTGACCTAATTATTGACCAAAATAATAGTACTATAATAATTAGCACCACAGAATTACAGAACAAACATCTGTTTGATCAAAGTGCTGTGGTAATATTGCCTAATATTGTAGCAGTGACAAATATATTTCATTAAACATCTGTTCTATTAAGCAGAAAGAAAGATGTTATAACAGTTTTTAGGACAAGTAAAAAGTATTTTGTGTTTGCTACTCCATGTAATTTGTGTAAGGAAATTTTTCATTTTTCTGTTTATTTTATGCTTTATGCAATTTTTTTTCTATAAATGTAACAGACATATACACAAAGAACACAAACATGGCCTACTTTACTGGGTTCGGTCTTTGGGTCACTGATTCTTACAAATGCACCTTGTTATGTAGAAGCACAGCTGTTATAAACAACACTCTTAGATAGATGAGCCAGAGAGCAATTGTCTCAATTATAAGAACTGGCATATGTCCTATTATCTGGATGTATTAAACAGCATAACAGAAAACAAAGCCCTGTTTGTTCAAGTATATCAATCAACCTGACACAGAAAGATTGGCTTAACCAGCCACGTTTTGGGTAGTTTTTTTTTTTTGTCTCTATTTTTATGCTCTGGAAATTGAACACTTCACCTTTAATTAGGCACTTGATCTTTGTATGAGTTTATCATAAAACTCAGACTGCAGCACATAAACATGTTGCAGTGTAAGTTTTTTCCGAGAGGCACAATTTTCAGATTTGTTTATGACATAAATCGTTCCAGACAACAATCACAAACTCTGGACGCGATGCCTTTTTTTATTCATGAAGTAACAATTCATTAACAATATTGCCTTTAAACTTTAAAACCATTTTGGTCCTTTGGAACACAGATTTAGTGAATCACTTCACCACCATTGATGAATACTAGAGTGCACTCCACTTGTCAGGGATGAAGCAGGATTCAAGTGCGGGAAACACAAAGTCTTTTATTTCTTATAAACAAAAGGAATTTCACACAGTTCGGATTTGGCTGGAAATAATTTGCTCCCAGTTACAGTCACCACGGCAGTGGGAGCCACGAAACCCAGCATCCTTTTCCTTCCCTCCATCCCTCCTTTTCGCTCCTCTAACGTGAAAGCTGTGCCTGGGGGGAAGAAAAGAGGAAAAAAAGGAGAGAAAGTAATCAGAAATCAAGGGAGGGTGGAGACAGCAGGACAGTGAAAATAATGAGCAAGTGGAGAACTGTCAAAGTTAAAAAAAAAAAAAACACAAAAGACAACAGAAAGCAGGTGATCAGCCACAAGACCCAACACCACTAATATTGGCACCCTTGATAAATCTGAGCAAAGGTGGATGTGAAAATAAATCTACATTGTTAATCCTTTTGATCTTTCATTCAAAAAATGTACAAAATTCTAACCTTAAGTACCATTGAATTAAAACAATTGAAATGGGGTGAAAACCTCATTGTGAAAAATGCTTTTCCCCAATACTTGTTGGCCACAATTATTGGCACCCCTACAATTGTTTTATGAGTAAAATATCTCTGAAGTGTATTTCCATTTATGTTCACAATTTTGAGCACTCCAGGGTGATTATGAACATGAAAATATCCAGCCATGGCTTCCTTTTTCACAGAAATATATACTGTACGGTAGAGAAAACAAAGCCCAAAATCCCTTAATCATCAAGACATTGAGAAAAAATTAAGAAAAATTCTACTCCCTCATCCAAAACAATCTCCAGCATGTTCAGTTGTCAGACAGGACTGGAGCTACATATAGGACTGGCTTCTATGACCAGATGAAACAAAAAATATGTTTTTTTTTTTTAGCAGCAATCAAACAAACATGTCCAAAACAAACATCAAAGTAAACACAAGAATTCGTCACTGAGCACAAAATGAAGCTTTTGTTTTTGTTTTTGTTTTAAATCAATGGTAGGTTAGATTTTTTTTTTTTTTTTTTAAGGAGGATAAACAATGCACATTTATTTTCACAGCCACCTTTGCTCTGATTTACCAAGAATGCCAATATTTGTGCAGGGCACTGTAAATGACATTCTACCAAGTTTAGTATAATCAAATTTTTTTACAAAGCCAAGTTGAGTCTATTTCCTCCTATGAAGCAGAGAACCCTGCACCAAGAGTTTTAATTAGACAAGCAATGAACCATCAAGAGAGGCCTTCACACCCGAGGCCCTAAGGGAGTGTACTGTGAGGACAGAGAATTAAAGCTAAAGTAACCTTAAATACCTTCCAACTTTATGAACCCAGAAATTCACCAACCACTATAATTCACAGCCACTGAAAACATATCAACCACTCAAATATAGAGGTCTGCTGAGTGTACTTTAAAGGTTTAAACATTCAGGTACTTTGATTTAATGCCTTTGATGATTCTGCACTGATTAGACCATGTGTTTAATGGCTGTGCTTTCTGATTGCGCATGCTGCGATGCTAAACTGCAGGTGTGTTCAATCGCCATTGACAGGCAATTTTTTTATTGTAAAACAATTGCTCATTAGCTTAAAAATAAAACCAAGTGTAGATGTTTGATTAAGTGGGTGCACTCGAAAATGTGTTTCAAAATACTTTGCTTCCATAAAAATGTCAGATATGATATAAAAACAGCTTGTAGGAACTTGAAGTTTGATTTACATACAACCCTCTCCCTCAAAAAGCTAATTTGCCCAATTTTCAGTTGAGTGGATGAATAATTCAAGAGACCAAACTTTTGGGACCAAACAAAAGCATTTACATAAACTCAATATGAAGTATTAGGATCCACATTCTGTCTTCATTCCCAAGTCGAAAAACAGACTGAATAATAGCAGACGGAACAAGTCAGAAACTGATCTAAACAATCTTTGCGCCAGTGGCTCAGCGTGATGACCCGATCCATCTTTGTTCACCTTGGGATATGCTTTAATGATTTGCCTGCAGTGACCCTTCAAAGGCTGGAGCATCAGTGGTCAAACAAGGTCTTCAAGGCATTCTCTGTTCCCTTGAGACAGAAGACGAAGGGTATGTTTGACCTCTGCTTCGTTAAAAAGATTCCCCCATGTTTTGGTTTGGGTTCTGGTGGGACACAATTTCTACAGCTGTCATTATGAGCCAATTTCTTAATTGTACCCAACAGCAAAGGCCGTGAAGGCTGTAGGAACCTACTAACCTTAGGGCTTTTGGTTTTGGTCTGCTTCCCTGAAATTGGGTCCATTCCTTATCTTTACTGTGGCCCAATGTTACAGAATACTCAACTAATTCTAAACCCGGCATTGGAGTTCCTTCAATTAAACTACCTCATTTTAAAACCGAATTTTTGTGTTTCATCCATGCATTTAATTGCCCTCAAAGGCATTTTTTTGTGAAAAGGATTAAATGATCCGGTAAAGTCTTGTTTGCCACGAGTAGAATGGTCATTAGTCAAGTTTATTAACTTCACTATATGCCTGAGTGGTTGCTCCTACATGATGGCTATGATTTCAGAGAACTGCACTCCCTCACCTCATCAGCGTTCGCCGGGGGCCACCATTAGCACCCTCACATCAACAAAAGACGCTTTTGGGTCCGTGAGTGTTCAGTCACGAGTTTGGCAGGGAAGGCCCCTGCTGATGTACATCCTGTGACAAGACTCTACTTGTTGGGTCTTGTCTTGAAGGCTGACCCTGAGTTTACTGCCTCAGCCACTCACAAACTTGCCATGTCTGCTCAAGTTACCATGCCTGTGTCTTCTATCCCCCAGACTCAGCACCACAGTACAGGCTTGCCTCAAAAAGCAGCCCTGGAGCCTCCATTCACCTTAACCTAAACTTTGTCTGAACACACTGGTTTGTAGCACTGTTTTAAAGTTTACTACACTTTTCTTTTGTGATTTTCCTATGCCGAATAATGAACCAAAAGTCTTACACATGCACAGAAAACAGCTTACTTCTGCACTGTGTTTGATGATTCCATTATTTTACATATGCCTACATATGCAATTGCTTGTTTTTGCTTCTTCTTCATCATGTTTTGAGATGTTTAATTCTCTTTCAGAAGATGTGCAATGGTGCATTTTCTCTATAACAGTGAAAACAGAGCCAGAAAATTAAGTCAAAAGCAAGTAAGGGAGTCTTGAAATTCTGCTGGTACTTTTTTCTTGTCAGCCAGTCTTTTGTCATTAGTTCCATATACATTTACCAGCACAATTATAAATTCTTCTGGATCAGCTTTTTCATCTACCTTACAGAACAAAACACAAGCACTTCCTTTCCCTTTAAGTCACAGTAAAAGCAGGAAACATCATGTGTTTCCTAAGATGAATCTGTGAATGTGTTCTCTGGGCCAATTAGCTTGTTTAAAGACAGGTGGTCAAATTGTTAGCTAATGAGTCTCCTGCACTGGCAGGCTAAACAAAAACACAATCATTCCAGGCTCTTTGGAAATATGTGCCTACAGTATATGCAACATTTCTGAACAATCAAATTACGCTGATTCTAGCATTTTTTACAGCACTTTTCAAATATGTCCATTGAGTAGCAGTAAGTGCTCATTCAGTTTTATCCAAAACAGTTGAATGTGAATCTGACAGTGTTTCCAGTGAGTGCTGCTAAAGGGTAAAAATAGCATACCATACGCTAAACCCAACCCTATACCCAGCCCAGTCTCACGGCAGTTAGTGATTTAGTCACATCATTTAATTTAATCTATTTATTCGTGCCAGGGACACGTTTATTTTGTTATTTTCGTAGGTCCAGCTTGTTTTTTAATCTAATGCATTTCAACTCTTAGTGCTTAGCATGCTGGACTTATGAAAATTATGAAATAAACGTGTTCCTGCCATGAATAAATACAGTGAGACTGGGGAGCTATACCTAACCTGGTGTTACCAAAATGTGATGTAAAAACGTGTTTGCTGAAGCAGCTATACACACGGAGTAGGTTATGTCTTGCAAATGTATTAGTTTATAAATCATGCACTATGGTGAAAGAGGTTTGAGGGGATAACACTGTATTGTGCAGGAAACCTTGTGTAAATAAGGTTTTATTAGTGGATATTCTGCCCCATAATTATAATTTGTGTAAAAGTTGTCAGTCAATAAGAAGCTATTATTAATTGCCTTCACATAACAACCTGTTATATACAGAGGGGACAGAAAGTATTCAGACCCCTTAAGTTTTTCACTCTTTGTTATATTGCAGCCATTTGCTAATATCATTTAAGTTTTTTTTCTCACTATTGTACACACAGCACCCCATATTGACTGAAAAACTGAACTGTTGACATTTTTGCAGATTTATTAAAAAAGTCACACACCTGTTTATTTAAGACCTTACAGCTCACAATGCATGTCAGAGCAAATGAGAATCATGAGGTCAAAAGAACTGCCTGAAGAGTTCAGAGACAGAATTGTAGCAAGGCACAGATCTGGCCAAGGTTACAAAAACTTTTCTGCTGCACTTAAGGTCCCTAAGGTCGTTTGGGATGACCAGAACCCTTCCTAGAGCTGGTCGTCCCGCCAAACTGAGCTATCGGGGGAGAAGAGCCTTGGTGAGAGAGGTAAAGAAGAACCCAAAGATCACTGTGGCTGAGCT
>JAUYWG010000012.1:365995-376014 GCA_034779775.1 Enteromius afrohamiltoni
CCGAACTCCTCCCATACCCGAGTTTTTGCCTCCGCAACCACCCGGGCTGCAGTCCGCTTGGCCCACCAGTACCTATCAGCTGCCTCAGGATCCCCCCCAGCCAACCAGGCTCGATAGGACTTCTTCTCCATCACCGGGTTCGGGGGTTGCCGCCACAACAGGCACCAGAGACTTTGCGGCCACAGCTTCCAACAGCCGCATCGACAATGGAGGCGGAGAACATAGTCCACTCTGACTCAATGTCTCCAACCTCCCTCGGGATCTCTGCCGGAGGTGGGAGTTGAAGACCTCCCTGACAGGGCGCTCTGCTAAGCGTTCCCAACGCTTCCTCTCTATTTTATTTATTTATTTATTTATTTTGTCTCTGAATTGTTCAGTTCGTAGGCGTACTGAACCAAAAGCCTTGTACCTAAGGGTTTAATACGATTACACGCATCTATATATCTATATATATATATATATATAAATAATATTATTTGTATATATGCATGCATAAATGCATATACAGTAGTCAACATTTGAAGTGGATCAAAACACTTAATCAAAGTTGTCCTAAAACCAAAATGATATCTGGACTTGTCTTATAGGACAACTTTGAACCTTTTTGACCCACTTCAAATGTTGACTACTTTTTTTTTTTTTTTTTTTGGCTGTTGTAGTGTTTCTTTTTTGTCTGTTTTTTTTTACATAAATGCCCTTGTTTTTTATCCATTGGCTTCAGTTTTATTTGAACACATTTTTAATGTCTGCAATCTAACAAAACTGTGGTATTAATGCAGTTATGCAGCAGTTATAAATATTACATTTGGAGAGTATGCTTTGCAAATATGTGTGCCAACGTAAAGGTTTAACGTGTAGCTGGACTATGTTCATAAAAAGATGGCTAGCTGGTAGTGTGCTCTGCTGATGTGTTTTTGAACATGCTTTTATGCAGAGAGCACTCTTGTGTCAGGCGGAGGTGTGCTCAGAATCTAATAATGTACCACGCGTGCCTGTGCATGCTTCTAATGAGCCAAAACAAAACTAATCATGTGTCACACAAATTTTTATTATTATTATTATTAATTATTTTAAATGGTTTGAAGTACAGAAATGAACTTTTTATTACTGAAAAATAAAAAGTACATTTGTGCACTGATATGAACTCTGGGGCTAATAAATAAAGAAAGAAATACAAGAAGAGTAACACAAAAAAAAAAAAAAAAAAATAGCTCTATCAGATTCAAACTGGACTTTTTCCCTCCAGAGTTCTCGGCAACTGGCCTCAAGGTTCCATGAGCAGTTTGTGGTGCGTGATGACCTCATGGGATTGGCCATAGGCACCCATGGGGCGAATATCCAGCAGGCCAGAAAGATTCCTGGAGTCACAACCATCGATCTCGACGAAGAGACCTGCACGTTTCACATCTATGGAGAGGTAACTGCTTTACTGGTGACTTTCTGGTAAGGGTAAAGAATTAAATGTGATTGCTGATTGTTGCTTGACATTCGTTTGAATTTCTAGGACCAGGAGGCTGTACGGAAGGCAAGAAGCTACCTGGAATTTTCGGAAGATATTATCAAAGTTCCTAAGAATTTAGTCGGTGAGGACAAATGAAATGAGGCGCTTTCTCCTTCACGGCTGTCCTGCACCATGATGGTTAATGCGCATCATTAAATTATTTTCTACCCTGTCCTGCAGGAAAAGTCATTGGCAAGAGTGGGAAGCTGATTCAAGAGGTTGTGGATAAATCGGGTGTTGTCAGAGTTCGAGTGGAACCGGAAAATGACAAAAAGCCTTCTCCATTAGAGGAGGTCAGTGAGTGGGCTGCTGAACACACTCGTTGTTGTATTTATGGGCGGCAAAAGTGATGATGCTGAAAAAATACATTCAATCATAGTTATTGGTGTGGACCGTATTATAGCCATCTAATCAGTTTTGGGGATACTGATGTAAGAATGCTTTAAGAGGAAAAAGCTAAACTTTAGCTCAGTGTGGTATGTGACTAAAGTATGTGTGTGTATATAATGTATGAATATATGTTGAAATTATTGTTCATAATGACAAAATTACAACCATAGGGAATGGTGCCATTTGTGTTTGTGGGGACGAAGGAAAGCATTTCAAATGCACGGATTCTGCTGGACTACCATCTGAATTATCTGAAGGTAAGAACCAGTTTTAAAGTTTTTTTTCTTGACTCTTCTTTTAAAAAATTTGGGGTTTTTGAAACACATTGAAGATTATATTTCTTTTTAACTTTTTAAAAATAAATAAATAAATAAAATGTGTGTGTGTGTGTGTAAAAAAAAAAAATATATATATATATATATATATATATATATAAAATATAATATAATATAATACAATTTTTTTTTTTTTTTTTTTTTTTTTTTTACCCAAAAAGTAAACTTAATAAAATGTATCTATTGGAAATAGTTATATAGAATGCCTCTTGTTGTTGTTATATTTTAGGTGGTTTTCTTCTTTCTTCAGTGACTTGATCAGCAAGATTTGTTATTTTTCTTCTCCTCTCTTAAACTTAGACAATAAATAAATATCACAATTTCTTCTGAAAATGTAAACGTATAGTTTTTCCTCACAGAGAACATTAGTGCAGCAGTTGTCCGTTAGTGACGTAATAAATACCCCAGATATAGTCATGTGATGTTCTTGTGTGATGGTGCATTCTTCATATTTGTTTGTTCTGGTTCAGGAGGTGGATCAGCTGCGAATGGAGCGACTGCAAATCGATGAACAGCTTAGACAGATCGGTGGAGGGCCTAGAGCTCTGCCGGGGCGACCCGAGAAAGAAAAACCATTCATGGCTGATAATGGGATGGGACCGTCACGAGGTGGCGGCAAACCCTTCGGTCGTGGAGGGAGAGGGAGACGGGGCCCGACACTGGCTTCAGGTATGACTGACCTTAAAAAGAACTTGAGATGGCTGGATATTGGGGGATATCTATATATAAACTTTGGGGGATATGGAAAATAGTTACTTCTGATATTGTTTTCTATAAAATATAAATGCTGTTGGTTTAATATGTAAGCATCAGTCAAGCACTAGTTAAAGTTTCATGTTAATTGTGTTCATCACTTTCTTTCGGTATCTACTGTATTTGTCCCAGGCACCAACTCTGAGGCCTCTAATGCATCCGAGACCGAATCTGACCACAGAGATGAGCTCAGTGACTGGTCCCTGGCCCCTACAGATGAGGAGTCCATGGGTTACCCCAAAAGGGCCCCTGACGGGCGCAAAAGGGGCGGAGGGCCCCGGGGTCGTGGAGGGAGAGGAAGAGGAGGATACAAAAGTCAGTTTTAAAAATAAATAAGTACTAAATTTGTTTGTTGCGATTGATTGCCAATGCTTTTATCACGCTATACGGTATTATCATGATATTGACATTTAGTTGCAAAACGGTAACAAGTTTAATACACTTTTTAATAACGATGAACTTTTAAATACAATAAAGCAATGCAGAAAGTAAAAAGTAAAAAAATTACGATTACAATACCTTGCATTTTCATTATGGTTATATATCATATTAGCGAATACCGGCACGTGCCTAAAAAACAGAAAGAATAATATGTAATATTAAGGGTGCGTTCACACTTGCAGTTCAGTTGACTTGTTTAAGAACCAGGGTCCTGGTCCCTTAAGCTTTTGCATTTTATCATTACATCCTGTTTTTGATTAGTTTACATCTATTTGGTTTGTGTTGCGTTCATAATTAATTCAAAGCACAGCAGAGTTTGTTTGGAAGTGGACTGAGAGCCATCTTTTCAGCAGTGTCGGTCCGCTTGTTTGGTGCACACCAGGGTTTGGATGGCACTGTTGACACTGACTCAAACGCAGCGCACTGACAGAGCAGTCGCACCAGAGTTAGTTTCAATCTAAGTGTGAACACACCCTAATATTGTGTCAAGTATTAGTCAACTATACAATAATCAGCTTTTTTTCTCTCAACATTAATAATTCTTTTTCAATTTTTGATTCCATATGTGGATTTTTAATACTGTTTCTTTTTGTCTTGACTCAGCTGAAGACATGCACTGGAATGAGTCCCGCTCCCGTAGTTCCAGAGACTCAAAGCTGAGACCCCAAGAAGACACATTGCAGGTCTGCCTTCTATCATCATATGATGAGTTATTTTGAATATTAGTGACTGTGATCATAACAGATACTCTAAAGTGCCCCAACAACAGGTTGACATGCATGCAAGATCCAAAAAACGCTTGCTTTGTCTTATAACATGCATTTATTTTTACCTTATTTGCTCGACAACTCCCAAATGATCCATTCAACGATTGGTTTTATTTTGTGACTCTAATCTGTGGTCGATTTCTTTTCCATTTTATAAAACGGCTGTATTTACTGCTCCAAAAGTGGCACCTAGTGGCAAAGAATGAATTAGCATTTTCTTTCAGACCAACGTGAAAATCGCCTGATGGGTTTTCCCAGGTCTGCGCATTCAACAAGTGGGCGGGCTTTATGCTAATGTTTAATGTTGACGTCAGTATGAAACGGCTTGGGATTAGTTTTTAAAAACAACTTGTTTAAAGTCGACTCTTTCTTTTGGGAAGCAATAACTTTATACACAGTGCACTTTGTACATTGTAGGATGTTTTTATTCACTTAGAGCTCTTTCACACTGCATGAAAATCCATAATGGGGCACTTTAATACAGTATTTACAATATGCGCAACGTTTAAATTGTTAAAATTAAACTTGCTCTTCTTGTAAAATGGTATTTATTAACACAGTTATCGGTAGTTTTAGTTGTATTTGACAATTTATCTATCAACACCACATTTGTATAAGTTTTAGCATTTTTTAAAACAATTAAAATAAATAACATTCGTTTTAAAATAGTTGTTACCAATACAAGTCACATTTTTGAAACACCTACTTTTGTTTGGAAGGTTATAAATATTATTGCGGATTCAGATTGAAGCCTACCTGCCATGAAACATGTCTCATTTTTATTGATGGGATTTTTTTAATAGTTATAAATTATGCAAATAATTAAATCAGTATTAAAATGAGCGATGCAGCGCGGCTGATGTAAATACAGAGCCTGGCTTCTGGGTGTGCACCCGATCTTGCGGCGTTGCTCATCGAGGTGAAAAGCAGTCTCACGATATCAGTCAGATGTTGATTTTGTGGTAAAAGCATTTGACATATTTTGTCTCTTACTGCATGTGATGTGAGTTTGGGTTGCTTAACATTTATCTGAGAAAACCATGTGCTTCATCTCACGTTAATCGTTTTTAAAAACCTATGCGGTTTTGCATGTGATTCACTTTATTTGTACTGTTTTTATTTTATTAGATCGTTTAAATAATTATTTTCTGTACAAACCCTGATTATTAAACAATGTGCATTTCTTTTTGTCAGATCCGCATCGACAGCAATAACGAGAGGAGTGTCCACACCAGCCGAGGCTCCCAGGCTCTGGCAGGAGACAGCGGGGGGAACCGACAGAGACCCATAAAGGACCGAGGGATGAAGAAAGACAAGCAGGACGGCCCGGACAGCCAAGCCGTTGTGAACGGCGTTTCGTAGAGAATAACGTGCCCCCTTTCCCCCGTTCTCTCACTCAGCTCCACCAATCCAGATGCTTCTTCATTAGAGACACATTAGGCCAAAGAGAACCAGGTCAGTAGGGCTGTCGCAAGACGTGACGTGAAGCACACTTTGTAATTGTTAGTTGGGGTAAAAGACGAGGTCTCTTGGTGAATGGTGTGTTGAATTCGGTAGTCTTCGTGGATTAGAGAGACCGGTCTCTAAATCACAACTGAAGCTACAGGTTTTCTAATTGACTTTCTAAACAACTACCTATGAAACATAAAGAAGCTGTGGATTAAATGTCTCTCAAAATTGAATGTTTTCCAAGCAATTGGTTTTTAAAGGTTGGTTTTTTGTTTTTTTTGGTTTTCCTACAATGTCCAAACAAAAGGGAAAGAAACACAGTGGAGGATGAACTCAAGTGCTCGGGGCCCAAGTTTATGCCACGTCTCACGGCATACGTTGTTTTTTACACGCTTCGGTGTCCATGATTACTCGAGCCCATTCTGATGTGAGATCTTAGCCACATCATTAGCAAAAAAAAAAAATACAACTAAATAAAAATGGCAAATGAAAAAACAAACAACAACAAAAAAAAAAAAAGCTCCTGTCTGGATCTGTGCCTTTAACTAGTGTGGATAGTATCATAATTTGGATGTTTAAATCAGGGAAGAAGACGTGAACAACCTGTCTGAGCAACATGGGTTGCAATCTCAGCCGACGACTAAAAAAAAAGTTTTTCGTTTTATTAAATTTTTTTTTTTTGTTCTGTGTTTCATGTATTTCACCAACATTTTGTATGTCTGAAAAGCAGGATTCTATCAAGTCGGCCGGATTCTGATATTTTGCCATAACTGAATTACTTAAAAGGTACTAACCTACCTAAACTAGTCAACTGTGGAAGTCATAAATTGTGCCCGACCACCAGAGACAAATATCAATGCTAATTCGGAGACGTCACAGAATCATTTTGTCATTTAGCATATCTTTGCATTATAGGACTTTTTATGTTATTGTTGTTGTTTTTTTTTTTTTTAAATAGAGGTAGCAGAGCAGTTTTCTTACAAAAAACAAACAAAAAAAAAAAAAGTCTGTCGTTTTACCCCCACACAAGTCAAACTTGTTGGGCCTTTTTTTTTTTTTTTTTTTCCGTCTTCACAAACAGGGTGGAAATACTCGTTTGGGTGTCCGTTCATGCTGGCCACAGTAAACTGCCATCTCTCCTGCTGTATTTCTCAGCATCAGGTGTGAAGCACTTATATCAGATCTCTGTAACATTGTCCGTGTCCTAACAATGGCTCTGAAAATGTTGAACTGTGGGGTTGCATACTGTATATTACGTCATCCGTTAAGAGATTGTTGCTGTTCTTTTTAGATTGAACTTTAAATGTGCACTTATGTTTGTGTTACTCTGCAAGTACTTTATAATCTATAAACCTATAATAAACTAGAATGTGATTAAGACTTCCTCGGCAGGTGAATCACATGTATGCTGTCAACATAACTAAACTGAAGTTTAGATATCTTCGCTAATTTTGAGTCTACTGTACTTTTGCAGCTGAATTCGCTCGGAGAGGGATGAGAATGGGGGATTTAGGCGATGTTAACTTTGATATGAAAACCGTCTGTCTTATCCAACTAGTGCTTGTGCATTAAAATTTAGTTTACATTTGAGAAGACGCGATGCTGTTCTGAACCCACAATTCTTTCCAAACCTACTGTGACGATAACCATGGTAGTTGTGTGTGTGTGGTTTTTTTTTCTTCTGCTTTTCCTTTGACTGTACAGCAAGAAAACCGTTCTTTGCTCTTTTTTCCTCTACGTTTCTAGTTCTCTTTGCGCTCCTGTACTCTCGCTAGTCACCTTGGCGAATAACCAGCTCTACCTGTTAAGCTTATACACACCAGTTTGGAAGTGATTTTCCTGTGAAAACGAAACGGAAGCTGAAAAGAAACCTGTGACTGGCAGAGGATTTGCTGAAAGACAAACCACTCTCTCGGCGGAGGCGGCCCCGGATGCCCCTCTCGTGTGGCTCTTAAAAAATAAAAATAAAAATTAGCCTTTACTTCAGAATAAGGTGTTAAATGGTTTACTCTCAGTATTTTTAAGAAACGGAAAAACCTGCACGTCCCACGGGCAGTAATACTGGCAAGATGGCGCAGTTCGCCGCAGTCTGTTCGAGAATAAAAAAAAAAAAAAAAAAAAAAAATCCAGTTTTGAATCTTTGAAAGTGTTGCCAAACAGACTGTTTTCTAGTTATTTATTTTTTGGAATGTACATTAAAATGACAAATTGTAAAACCATCTCTTGCACACATCGTAGGCTATCGTGATTGAAAAAGAGCTGAAGAAAAAGAAAAAAAAAAACTAAACATGAAATACTGTAGATACTGAACTGAGGTAGACTGACCTTGTATGTTACTGCACTTTGGGTAATAATTTCTTTGTACATAATAATAGCAGAACAGACTGGGTTTTATGTTGACATTGTTTGGTTATAGTGCAATATATTTTGTATGCAAGCAGTTTCAATAAATAAAGGTTGATCTTCCTCTGCAATCTGAAGTGTTTTTATTCCTCGCGGGGAACATTCCATATGTGGCGATAAATCTGGCCGTCATTAAACACGACAGCAGATGTCATGCTCAGCAGATTCCTGTCCTCCGCTGGGGGTCGCTGTGGCACAGGCTGAATCCTGCGACGCTGCTGGCAGTACTGCAGCATTATACTGGGGTGAACGCAGATGAGTTGGGACACCAGCTGCTTATTCTTCCAGTCTTATTTCATGAGAAAATGCAAGTAAGATTTACTTTATGAAAAAAATTAAGATTCGTGCTGGTTAACTGTGCATTTTAAAGTACCTTACAAATGTTTGGGGTTGCTTGTTTTGTAGTGTTTAAGTTCAAGGCTGCATACATTTCATTTAAAAAATGCAGTAAAAGAGCAATGATGTTTTAAGTATTTTCTGTTTGAATGTAAAAAAAAATGTTACTCGGATTTGCTCCATGAGAAGCACCTTATTATTTTAAGCTTATCTAATTTGTTCTATTCAATTTAATGTGTATATTTATAATCTCCTGGATCATGATTTCCATTAATAAAAATAAATGCATCTGGGATGGATATTTTTCAAATAATGATAAATAGAACAAAGAACACCGTTTCATTTTGTTGCATTTGTTTTATTGTAATATTGTATATAATACTGTCAACTTTGACTCGAATGCAAAAACTAATAATATCAAGGTGTGAATTATTTGCAAATACAAATGTGTGTTTGTTTGTTTTTTTTAACATCAGTAATACTAAAATGGCTTGGTTCATCTTGAGGTGAACATGGAAAACTAATAGCACACCTCTCCTCAGTAAGCTGCATAATTACAAGTAACATTCATGTAATTGGCTTGGCATGTGTTGCACACAAAGGTTTCATAACATAAGTATGTGCATGCGGTTTGTCAGTATTTAACTGAATCTCTAAAATGAATCTGCATTGGCTATGCAAATGTCTGCCTTCTCTGACAATCTTCTGCTAGACAGAGTGCAATTGGGAAAAAAAACACACAAAAAAACTGTTTTGGTCTTGCATCACTGGATTTCCACAGGAGCTGACAGAAATGTTAGCCACTCTGCCTTTTTGCAGGAGGAGAGGGCCAATTACCTCCGACCCCAAACAAAGTCTGCTGGAGCCCTTACCCTGAAGTCCTCACCATCATCCACCTATGGATCCACCAGACTGACCTAGTTTCCTCTCCACTAACAACCACAAGAGCAGCACAGTGACCTGAGATGCTGTATCTTCTCTCTCTCTCTCATTGGCAGGTTGTCTAGTTCATTTAAAGCAGCACTCAAAAACCTGTTCCCCTGGTTCTCCCCTCTTTCTTCCTCCCTCTCTCTCTCTCTCTCTCTCTCTCTCTGTGCGGTCATTAATAAATGCATGGGAAATTAATGACAACACTTAAAATTATGCCTGCAGTACTATTTAATTAGTATATAATGACAGAAGCTGTACATCTATCACAGCTCTGTCCCAGTCAAGTGCTTTAATTTAAAGTAAAAATGTAATGCATTAATCTAAGTGATGAGAGTGAAATATTCAACAGAAGCGTCCTTTTTTAATAACAATGGCATGGTCCTATATGTTAATATATACATCTTTTGTTCAGTGTTGTATGTAGGGGGATGTGTATATGTAAAGTGCATGCACACACACATAATATTTATGTGTGTGTGTGTGTGTGTGGCGAGTCGGTTCTGGATCAGTGTGAGAGTAGAGTATGTGTGTGTTGCGAGTCGGTTCTGGATCAGTGTGAGAGTAGAGTGTGTGTGTGTGTGGCGAGTCGGTTCTGGATCAGTGTGAGAGTAGAGTGAGAGTAGAGTGTGTGTGTGGCGAGTCGGTTCTGGATCAGTGTGAGAGTAGAGTGTGTGTGGCGAGTCGGTTCTGGATCAGTGTGAGAGTAGTGTGTGT
>JAUYWG010000012.1:388707-398740 GCA_034779775.1 Enteromius afrohamiltoni
TGGAGTAGAGGCACTGAGTCACTCTGAATGAGCAGCGAGCCAATGCTGCTCAGACAGTGTGTGTGTGTGTGTGTGTGAGAGAGCTGCGTTTGACAGCGTCCAAGGATGCAAAAAGCCAAATAGAAGTGAGAAGTGACAAGCCATAGCACAGGCTGTGTTGTTGTTGTTGATTCATACAGAACCTTTGTATTGTCCATGGTCAGGAGACCTCCGAGGCTCAAGACTTTGTTTACTCATAGTATAGGATATGAGGAGTCTAAGGGCCATAGTTATACAAGTGTACAGTCAAAACCTGTTTGACTTTCTTTATACGGAACGTTATGTGGAATAAACTCCAAGGTGCTCTTTTGAAAGCATCTAGTGGAGAGAGACAGTCAAGCCCTGAAAAGAAGAAAAAGCACCTTACAAGTGTCATATATCGAGGGTCAAATAGTTTGTGTACTGAGTTACTAAACCTTCAATGTACAGTAGCTCATTCACTCTCTCACACACACACACAAGGTGTTATGCAACAGCTCACACTAATGATTCCAAAAGCATTTGTTATAGCAAAGGACAGACTTTCACTGAATAATGACTCACAAAGCAATATAACTTTTTAAAGACTTTTAAAGGATTTTTTTTATGATGTGTCACAGCATAGGACACATTAAATATGTCAACTACCCATAATATAACAACACTGTAAAAAAACAAATTCCGGAAAATTTACGGTAAAAAAACGTCAGCTGTGGTTGCTGGAATTCAACCATAAAAAAATACAGTAACAACACTTTTTTTCGGTTTTAAGTTAAATTTACAGTTAAATACCGTAATTTCATTACATTATATAATTTTTATATACCAGCCTATACCAGATTTAAGTACTTTTTTGTACAAGATCAACACTATATGCAGGTGATGAACCAAAGCCCATCACAAGAAGCTTTTAAATATGAACATATATAGATGAAGCTTAGTGTCATTCACACAAACACTAACATACAACCCTAATGAACATAACTGATCAGAAAAGAAACGAAAACATCAAATTGTCCACAACCATCATTTTTTAGTTTTTTTACTGTATCACAAGTCTTTTTTTCTTTTTTTTTACAGTAAACAAATACATTTGCAATAAATCTGTCCCGTCCCTATGCTTTTTCTTTTTCACCAGGGCTTTTAATTAGCAAAAGGATACAAAAATCATGATTGCATATTGTTTTTAAATATATTCTCATTGTTAAGCAATGTTTCTGGCATACATATGCATTTTGTATAAAATATTAAAGCATTTAATTAGTGTCGCCTGATTTCATGTCAGCCCTGTTACCCTCAACAACAACCAAAAAAACATTCAAGTGACATCATTTCGGTTACATCATCTCTTTAAACACTTGAAAAGCATGCTTGTCTCTCACTTCCATAATTCTCTATTTTTGGAGATTTATATATGAATTAAATGTTTGTTTAATATTTATATTTACTTTTATGTTAGCTATTTGATATAAGCTTTATCCACTTTGGAGGCTGTCTACGCAGTACCTTCTTTGTAAAGAGCTGAGCACTGAAGGGTTAAAATGCTCCCCACCTCTCACCAACCATAAAAACGTCTCTTCGGGCAGTAAGTGTAAAGTTCCTGTCAGTTCCAGCAGAGAGCACTGTGTGTCTGACCTAAAGCAGCACGTCAGACACATTATTAACCCCATATATCACAAGTCATCAAAGCATGCATTTTTATTTTTTGTGCGTTTCATTTTAAACTTTGTGCTATAACATTTATTTACTATGGGTTACACACAACAAACTTTCTATAAAAGAGGTCTTTTGTATGTGCTTTCTCAAGGGCAAAAACCCTACTGAGCTATTTCACTGAAGATGCCTTCAAACTGATGTCCGTCACATACAGAGTGACATCTAGAAGTTTTGCAGTTTGTATTCTTGCTAATATTCTGATATTAAAACACCATCGATAAAAGATGACCTTTAAAGTCAGAACTCAGGTCATGCTATAAACACTTTGTCTGAGCAGTGGAGCTGCTTTGGACAGTGATCTGCATGAGCAGGGCAGGTTAGATGTTTTCTTCAGCCCTCAACAGAAGTGGAGCAGATTGATGAGGTCTTCAGGTGGGACAGTGACTGGATGAGAGGTCCAGATGGCTCATTACCACTGACAGCAGTTTATTTTATCCCCTACGCTCGCTGAAAGGTCACGCTGTCCGCCGACTCTAAGCTCAGAGAGTCCTGCCCATCAGATCCTCTCTGGCAGAGGGACGCATCACTGGCTCACACGTTACTTGGGTCATATGTTGCTGTCCCGTAAGTATATTTGTTGCAAAATATTCCTCAGTAAGAGAGATGTTTCATGGATATGAGGCAGTCATAAAAAGCAGTGAGCAGTGTTGATGTTTCATTTAATATTTAACTAATTTTCATTTGGTGTCTATTGCATGAATATTAAATAATCTTAACTTGCTTTAATTTGATTTGCAATGGATGAAAAACAAAATCAAAGGGTTAACTTTCAGATAAACTTTTTCTTTTTTTTTTTTTAAAGATTTATCAATTGTATTAATCAAGGATGTGTTTTATAATGGTTACCAAAAAATAAATAAATATATATATATATATATATATATAAAAGTAGTGGAACTGTTAATAATCATTAAGATAAATAATGCTAAATAAACCTAAAATCTAAATTCTGAAGTTCTTTCACAATTTTTCACAATTCACTGGTTTTACTGTAGTCTTTTTTCTGATACTAAGCGAAGATACAATATTGCAGATCCCATGGGCTTTTTTTCATGAATAGAACAGAATAGAATAGAATAATTATGCAAACAGATTATTATTTATTTATTATTTATTTAATTCTACCAAGAGATAGGCAGGAGGCTATATATATACACAAACACACTCCATATGTGCATTGCTAATATATAATATATTTACATTAATGGAATTTGGCTCTAATATTAATTGGCTTACACTTTATTTTAAGGTGCCCTTTTTACAATATAAATATACATTCAAGAACTGATTAAAGTGAGTTAACTGCATGTACTGTACTTACTATATAGGGTTAGGATTATGGTTTGTCTTAGGGTTACATGCATGCAATTATGCATGAATTATTGTTTTTATAATATTAAGCATATGTAACATTTAACAAACACACTTAAAAAAAATGCTCACAATGTCAGAATGACATCATAATTTAATACAGCCTAATACTTGATATAGCATGTCACCCAAGCATTAGCGCTTTTGATCTTTAACACATGAGTGTTTGTACCAGAATTGCTCTTTAAAGCCAATTCGGTCAACAGAACTGTTGTATAATCACTGACATATGTGTTGCAGAATAGAACAGAATAAAAAAAGAATATGCCCTTAGACTCATTCAAAAATGCCTGTTGAAAATCCCCAGTGCATTTCCAGCAGTGTTGTGATTTCTTACGGCCCTGAAGCAAAAAAAGCAAGACAAGGTGACATCAAACTAACTTTGCACGCTGCCATTTCTATAGATCACTGAAACACTGCAACCAGAAGCCTCCGTTAAAGCAGCACAACCTTTATTATCTCCATCTTTTGGATGTGTTTTTTTCAGTCTGCCGTTAAAGAAAGAGAGAACATAGCATGTCTTTCCTCTGATCCATCCACAGAAGCATTAATGAGCTCGCTCCACAAACCAGCACCTACAGAGCTCAGCAGTCAGTCCACGCCACAAAAATTAGGATCGGTAGAAATGTTTGCCTCTGTTTTTTCCTTTTCTTCTTTCCCTCCATCCCCTCTTCCCTCGGTCTATGATTAATCTCACTGCCCTGACGAAAAACACTGTCATTATCAATTCCCTCGATCCAGCGGCTGGAATTCTTTGATTCTTGTCTTCAAAGACCTGCTTCTATTTGGTCATTATTTCTGCCAGAGAACTTTCTCCCACCCAGCACAAACAGATGATGTCTGGAATGAAAGGCTGGCAGATATAAAGCGCTGCCTTTCGAACTGACACTGCTGCCGAATAATTGATGTTTCTCAATAGAGTTGAGATTGCGTCTGTATACACTCATAATGCACATGTCGTTGTCAAAAGCACAGACGCAGAAGTGCTGGCGTTATGCAGACGATGGCTTTCACTGTTCTCTTGCTGTTTCAAATACCACTTCGGAAGGGTTTTTCAGATTTTTGCTTTGCCTTTTTGAGCTTGTTCACTTGACAGCATGACAGTCTCGGCGACGTTTGTCAACATTGATCTGCCGTTTTGCTTTTTTATGGCATTCACATGATTTGTATGTGCTGGATGTTGCAATGTTCAACACATATACCGTATGTGATATTTATAAGAATAGTTCACCTAAAAACGAAAACTTGCTGAAAATCGACTTACCCTCAGGCAGATTTAAAGACATCTGAAGATATTTATCTTTTAGCATTACATCACTTGCTCACCAATGGATCGTCTGCATTGAATGGGTGCCGTCAGAATGAAAGAGGTAAAAACATCACAATAATTCATAAGCAATCCACACCACGTTTGTAAGAACTGTATCCATTATTATTCCTAATATTGCTTCTATCTAAAATGTAAAAAAAGTTTACATGCGAAAGCAGTCCAAAACAGATGGACTGTAATAAGTGTTATTACTGATTATAGACACCTTGTCCAGAAGCGATAGTTTTAAAGTTAAAACACAGCTTTTCACTTCACAAGATGTTAACTGATGAACTGAAGTGGTGTGGATTACATTTATGTTAGAACAGGGAACACTTATTCACTATTAACCATGATTTTTCCCTCGATAAATTACTAATTTGCTGCTTATTAATAGTTAGTAAGGTACTTGTTAAGTTGGTTGTTTTGGGTAGGATTAGGGATGTAGAATAAGGTATTCATATGTGCTCAGTTACTAGTAATAAATGTCTAATATTCCAGTAATATGCATGCTAAAAAGCAACTAGTTTAGAGACACAAAATACTGGACTTGCATTCTGACGGCACCCATTCATTGTAATGGGGTGTATTGCTGTTGGTTAATAAAGCAAGCAATCACTATTACATTGTGCACACTGCAGCAATAAAATAACCTGAAATCTTTCATTTTCTGTGAAAGCTGACAACTTGAGCGACAGTGACCTTTGGCAGCAGGATGTGGTTGTTCCCGGCAACTCTACAGAGTTAAGAATAACCGTATGCACATGCAGAGCCACTTGATGCAGTGACAACCAGTAAGTGAAGACCGTTGAGTGATCTATCTCCTGTGATTTTCTGCAGTCCAGGGCTGGCAAGATGAAGAAGTTATTCTGTTATTTTTTTTTCAATTTCTCTGTCATACAAGAACGATGATAAAGGATATACTTCTGTGTCCAGTACATGTTAAGCTTAATTAACAATACTTTTAATGTAATGTTGATTAAAATCTAGGTCATTTTTAATGTCAGCATGGGCTCAATGAACACATATGCTGCTATCTGTACAACTCGCCTTAAATGAACCACTTAAATCATGTTTAAAAGGCAGTTTATGTATGATTAGTAAAATGATAATCTTGGTAATGGTAAAATGGTAATCTTGATGTTTGCATAAAATAACATCTTTGTACATAGGTCTAAGACTTTACTGACATTGTAAACTTGCTCTGTTGCTCACCTGGTAAAGCATTGCATTTGTAAATTATATTGTCTTTATGTTGTCATTACAAAAACATTAGAAATAGCTACACAGAAAAAAAGCTTAGTAAGTGTTTTTCTGTCTTTAAAATCAATCATGTGCTATCAAGTGCTCTCAGTCGAGACTAAATTGCATTGGGAAAGTTGTTGTTTAACACCCTAGTCGGCTTCATTTGCTGTTTTAAATGTGCTTTACAAATTAAATGAACTCAACCCTCATTCGGCCCAGAATATAATAATACATGGAATACTGTTGATAAATACTTATCTGCAGACACAGATGCACATCTTTCTGTGAAATAGCATTAGTTTGCTATTCACACCATCACACAGCAAACCTGACACAAGCACTAGTGAGATTTACTTCAGAAAATGTGATAATTGTAGATTTAGTGACACACTTTCACAATATTTACACTAATACTGTAATTATTGCATGCGCCACTGATATGGCATTGTTGGTTCTTTAGACTTTGTGCTGGATTTTAGATTGATCATTAAAGAGTGATGACTTTACAATAATGTTAATTTGCATTTCATGCCGCTTTGTTTATTCACATCTGAGCTTTTCTTCTTTGACACTTTTGCAATTAGCAAAAAACACTCGCTCTCCTTTTTTTCCAGATCAATTGAAGCTTTGAAAGCACAAAAGCAGTATTGAGAAACCTATCAGTGCCAAAGAGATTTTACTGCTGAAATTAGCCACAGGCATTTTGGTTTTGTGCACTGCATTATAGCACGCCCCTCCCCCCCTTTTCTCACTTCTTTTTTCTTTCCCCCCACTGTTCAAACGTTCTGGATGGCTGCTGTCTAAGAGCAGGAGAAAGAAACAGGAGATATGCAGAATCTACAGGGAATATAAATGAAAATGACTCAAGAACTCGTTCAATCAAACTCCTTTAGTTTTGGAAGAGAACAATAGTGCCATGCAAACCATGATAGATCCATGAATATATATAAAATAGAAGGATGGATTCGCCAGAAAATTACGTTTTGAAATTAAATAATAAAAAAAACTGATTTATATTTTTGGTTGATAAAATATTAATGGTAACTCTTTATTTCTGTAACTGATCCATCTGCAAGCCTTATTCAAAAAGGGGGGTCAGACAGGCATGATCGAGAAATAGGTGTGGCAGAGACGATAATACCAGGTGGAGTATCCAATAGCGGCAAAGAGAGCAAAAATACACCAACAAGTCAGAGATCGGTATAGAGGCGATCAGTGAACAAGACAGGACTCAAGTCGGGAAACACTTTGTGCAAGGTAAACTCAATACGCGGTGACCTGGTTGCAAACACACAGAACTTTTAAAGGCGAGACAACGAGCTAACAAGGGGGAGGAGCCAATGAATTGCCATAGTGAGTAATGAAATCGCTAACTTCCCTACTATATAGTACGCAGAAAACAGTATGCGAGGCGAGTAGTATGTCCGAATTCATAGTATTCAAAATTCAGTAGGTGAGAAGTACCCGGACGACCTACTGCTTCCGCCCGAATTCTGTAGTACGCACACCATGGACACTTTCCTATCCCAGGAGGCTCTGGGAGAGGAGGCGTCATATTCGGAAAATGGCGGAAAGTGGAGACGCGGCTCATTTCAAGTGTATGCACCTCAGGAAAAAAACGTAGTTTATTGTGATTAAATTACACTTTCTTAATAACACAATCTAAATAAACAGATGACTTATTGAAAGTTAACATTTTCGTGCTGTTGTGACGACGCATGACATGTGACAACATCAATATGGCGGATGTAGTACGTCTGGATTCCATTCGTACTACCCAGATTCATACTGTATAGAACGTACTTTTTAACGGTCGGGTATTACGTTACATCATTTTAAATGTGGTACCTACTTAAGCAGTATGTGATTTAGGACGCAGCATAACTGGGGTGCAGAGGGACACGTGAGCACAGAAACAATGGGTAACAAACACTTCACAATAAAAGTCCTTAGAACAAGACGGGAACACAAACATGACAGTCCGGGTGGAGTGCCCTCTACTGAAGTTGATGGGCACTCCAGCTGAAAATCGTGAAAATGTCATTAAACATATTTTCGTCTGAAATACAACCTCACGGTTTATCAATCACATTTACACACTTTAACCTCCAAAACTTTCACCTGTCATTCTCATTCTACGTACAGAAAATACTAACACTGTGAACAAGAGACCGATTTCAGCGCAGCTGTAACATCTTTTTATAGTGTAGGGGGCAGGCGCTTCAGATTCTGGAGAGCATTTGGTTGGTCAGATGTGATGAGAAGCTGAAGTAAGAAGTGACGTCAAAAAAATTATTGATTTGCTTTAGCGGAAGTGACGGAACTGCAAGTTTTAAACGTTTATATCCTCTAAATGCCAATTTTGTCACCCTGGCTTATAAATAACCTTAAGACTAACATACCCAACAAGAACTTTGACTATGAGGTTTGAACAACTGGTGAATGAGTCAAATCAGTCGTTTGACACCAATATCAAGGCGATTTACCTGACTGCTGACGGATTCTATTCCTGATTAAATCTATTATCATCTCAGGTGAGAGAGAAAAAGAGAAATGGTTTCAGACTGAGCGTAGCAGCAGTTTACAAAAGAGGCTAATTAACATCTGTCAGTCAGCAGGCAGAAGTGCTGCGGAGCTGTTGATGTGGCAGTGCCCTGCTGCCAGTGTGCCAGCCAATTATCAATGAAAAGGAGATCCGTGTTAAAATGTCTGGGTTATTGTTACAGGGAAAGTCATCAAAAAAATGTGTCTGGCTGACTTCAGAGCCGTTGTGCCTTTTTGTTCATGCCCTAAAACTGCAGTTCGGAAAGGAATAGTTTTCTTGGAAATGATAATTCTGTCATTAATTCACCCTCAAATGTTCCAAACCCATACTTGCTTTGTTCGTTTAAATGCTCATGATGTTTTGAAGAAAGTTCAAGCCGCTCTTTTCCTGATAATGAAGACTTGCATTGCAGGAGCTGTCAAAAGCAACATGAAAGTAGACAATAGACTCACATGATACATTCCAAGCCTTTTAAAGTCATAAAGTTGCTTTATACAAAGAATTTTAGACGATTTGTGCTGAAATGCCTGTGCTGTAAGCTCTCAAATTTGTTTTAGGCTTATGTGCATGTGTGTAGATATAACTATGCACTTGAATTGCATGTCAAATGTCTATAAATACAATTATTAAACTGTTGATTTGCTTTTGTGTCTGTAATGGAGATTGACAGATAACTGTTTGCTGTCAGTGCATGAAAAGAGCTGCTGAATATTCTGCCAAATGTCTCCTTTTCCTCTTCCATCGTAAAAAGACAAAAATACAGAAGTGTGAGAAACTAAAGAAAAGCCTTCATTGTTTTGAGTGAATTATTCCTTTAAATAATTACTGTTATATAGAGATGACTTAGCTTTCCTGCAATTATCAGTCAGTGAGAGAGTTAAACAGATATACTGTTGTGTATTTGTACTTTGCACCACTAAACTGAAATAAGCTTGCACATTTCACCTCTTCACCAGAGTGAGAAAACCTTGAGTATGGAGCAGCAGTTCTCAGAATCAACTGTTGTGTATGTATTTTTTGACTTCAAGTGATATATCATATATACTGCAATGACGTGGTTTGATGCTTGTCAAATCTCATAATAATAATAAAAACAAACAAACAAGCAAAAAAATAAAAAACACATCAGTAACCTGATAATTCTTGTTATGTGGCACCCTTCTGAGCTCTGTAACCTTGCATAATGTGAAATACTGAAGTAGAACTTTACAATAAGGTGTCATTTGTAAACATTAGTTTATAACTAACATGAACAAACACTGAACAATGCATTTATTTTTTGCATATATTTACAGTATATTCTTATTTGTTAAACAAATATGAATTAATTTTAATAAAGCATTTGCAAATGAATCATGTAGAAGTATTGTTCATTCTTAGTTCATGTTAACTAATGTTGTTAACTAATGTTAGCTGATGAACCTTATTAGAAAGTGATACCGTAAAATAAATATGCTTGTGTTTTATTTAATGGTAAAGCGTATTTCAATATTTCAAGATTTTTTTGTTTCGTTTTTATATATATATATGTGTGTGTGTGTGTGTGTGTGATATATACATATGTGTGTGTGTTATATAATATAATATATTAATATAATATATTAATATAACATGAATGTAACTTTTTTCTTAAATATATACATGCATGTGTGTATTTATATATACAATTTATATTATATATACAATAAAAATATAATAATAATAAATATACAAAGAAAACATACATAAATTATATATATATATATATATATATATGTGTGTGTGTGTGTGTGCACCTGGTATTTATCACCTTATGGGGACCAATTGTCCCCACAAAGATAGGAATACCA